>OZ010576.1:136516029-136563529 GCA_963932145.1 Acanthosepion lycidas
AGAAAGATTTGAATCGAAAATGAAGTTAAAATGGAACATAAGGAAATAATGATAGACATTGAAAAACGCATGATTTATCGGAAGATATGTATGAAAATAAGAAAAGAAAGAACGAAAAATTCCCCCCAAAATTTGGAATGAAAGATAAAGAAAGAAAAAAGCAACTACAAACAAATGATTCATTCGAAAGATAGGGTAGAATGAAATAGATAGAAGAACTGAAAGTACAAAGAAATATTCGAATCTAATAAGTGAAACACAATGAAAGAAACTAAACAGAGTATGCTTGAATTGTAAGAAAAGCTGGAATGAAACACAAAGAAAGAATGACTCCACAGCACTCTATTCGGACAATGGTGGGGCTGATGCTGGGGCTGATGCTGGGGCCGATGCTGGGGCCGATGCTTGAACTTGCACGTGTAAGAACAAGCTGAGCGTACGGAAAACGACAAACGAAATGAACAAAGAGACACGTGCAGTGATGTCTGATTTCTTTCCTATCGCAGCAAATCAGATGGTCAAGTCATCTCTTATTGTTTTCCAACTGAGTTTGTCTCTTTGTAAATATACATGTATAAATAATGACATATTTAACTTTTATCCAATCTTTATTAAGATGATTCGATTTCTAGTTGTCGTTTTCATAACTAAAACGTCACACCACAGCAAATTGCTTTTGCCCAGTCAGGATCATCCCTTACTCCAGTTATATAATGGCACATTATTGTTATTGTTATTATTTTTATTTATAATGAAAAAAAAAAAACTTACAAAATAAATGTATCGTCATTTGGCGGTCATCATAATCATATTTTGATATAGAAACCGCAGTCCCTTTTTAATTTGATTAATTTGAAGAGGCTGATTTAAAATAATAAACCGACACTATGCACAAAATTGTTCAGTGTATCGTACAAAGCTTTTTAAATAGTCGTAACAATATATTAACGGATAAAATATAAAACTAATTCTAACAAAACAAACAAAAAAATCTTGTAAGTACACTTTTTTTTTTATCAATTTACCCCAAACAAAACGATAACGCCATTATGACGCCATGGCTACTGGATGTGAAAGAGAAAGATAAGAATTTAATTTCACCCCAAGCAAAGTGATAATGCCATTGAAACGCAATGTTCTAGTGGAAATGAAAGGGAACGAGAAGAATTTAGAAAAAGGAGATCAGTACAGTCCTAAATAGGAAACAAATGATAAACCTCTATCTTGTTCAAAAGAACATGGAGGAGTATGAACCGGGTAGTTCTTTAACTAAGATGATCTGGTGTGTATTCAGGCTGATACTGCTTAAAATAACATTTTTTCGTCTTTCGATGTACATATTGTCTTTTTTTCTTCTTCTTTTTTTCTCTCTTCAACTAAACCCAACTCTCCAATATATAATAGCAATAAGAATTACTATTGATAAAATCAGAAAGGAAACGAAGGAGGTTCTAGTTTTTAGGTTGACATGTATTTCGGCAGGGATGCAATTGAGAAATGTTAGTAGATTATATTCTATTGTTTTTATTTTAGTATAATTTCCGATATCTCCTCTCAAAGTAAAATCGAACAGATAATTAACTGCTCAACTTAAGACTTGTTTACAGCTATTTCCAAATATATCCTCTCTCTCTCCCTCCCCGTAGACGACTGCTATGCTAAAACAATCTTTTCTCAGATGACAATTATTTGAACCTTTTCGTGAAAAATATACTAAATATTTTGGAAAATATACGTACAAATAATTCACCGTTTACTCCCAATTTTAGTCAGCAACTAAAAGGTGGTTACAAGCCAAAATATACACTTCCACATTCAAAAATAGATAATTAAATAAAATCAAGTATAAACAATGTGACAAAATAAAAACAAATAAAATAAATTAAAATAAGGAAACAAATATAAGGAAACTTCCTTGTTTCTCTTCTATTGAAACTGTCCAGATTGCTCGCCATTTACATCGTATCCCCAGATGCTTTGTCGAAATTCCTTCACCAACCCCATCAATTTTTCTTCCTTTTTCTTCCTCTGTTACTAGTTCCGAATATCTTTTCTCTCTCCCTCCCAGTAAATGGCTGCTAAGTTAAAACAATCTTTTACCCTATGACCATTATTTGAACTTTCTTTAGTGAAAAATATACAAGGTAATTGAGAAAATATATGTACAAATAATTCGCCGTTCATTCCTATATTTGGTCAGTGACTGTTTATGATATCAAAAGAAAGATGAAATGAATGTGATATTATTTTTTAAATAAACATTACTTTAGGTCCTCAAAAATCATGATATTTTTATAGTAAATGTGTTTAGACAATTTTGACATATTTAATGCAAATGTTTCCTATTCTGAATAAAATATTGAAATAATATTTACATCAGATTTGTTCCATTCTTTCAGCTTTCGATTACTAGAAAAAACGACCATAAAATTAACAGTGACATGATCAATAGTTTTTTACTTCAGGTGTCCAATTTTCCATCATAAAAATTGAAGGTGCTTATGACTGACCCTAGACTTTAATAGGTTAAGATTGTAGTATTTAGGATTATTGTTACAATTTAATGTAATGGGTCACCAATTTTCAATATTTTCAGACTCAGTGAGTTCAACCAGTACACTGATTTTACACATAATTATATACAGAATTAGATATAACATGATATAGAAAAGGTGAGAAAATCCATTTTTTTCGATTGAATAAATCCTCTGCTATTGATGCGATTTGTTTTTTGTAATGGTAATAAGTTAGAAGTTAGTTATGGGAAGGCCATTTGAATGTGATTCATTTTTTAAATAGAATATTTGAAGAACTAGCTAATTTAATTATCCGAAATAATACTTGGAACCAAAACATTTTTCAGAATGTGGAGATCAAATATATGAAAAATAATTAAGTTGATTATTAGTAACGTGGCTGCAGCTTTTCTGCAGATATCTACGTTTCTTTTCCTTTTTTTATCTGTAATTTTCATTGTATTCATGAATAATCCCCCACGTCCAAATAGAAAAGAAGAAAAATCCTCCCCACGAGCCCCTCAAATATCAGGTTAGCAACAGACAAATTGGATTCAAAGGCAGAATTGTCTGTTGTGGGGTGAGTTAAATCTCCCTCGAAATTATTCGTTCCTTTGTCCTTCTCCAAGACGTTGCAGAGCAGAAGAAAATTCGAGATGTGGGTCGCGTATTGGTATGACGATGAAATCAATGGAAAAATGTTCCATTTTGTGTAATTGTCCATCTTTAGATTTTTGGATAAGATATTGTGTTCCTGTATTAATAGCATATACATAAGCATCTAAATATGAACAGAAACATATTTGTTTGTCAATTAAGAACAAATACCTATCATCGTGTTTTTAAGAATTTTATTTATTATATTTGTGCTGCTATAATGTTTCATTTTTAATTCAATAAGTATAAGATTTTGCAAATATCTTCGCTTTTGACTTAAAAAATGATTTTAGGAGATTCAACCAATAATACTTTTTTGTTTTGGTGTTGACAGAAAAACTAAGACGAAAAGGTGTCATTATTTCAAGAATTGTTTGCCTTCTTATTGTTGTTTTTATTCCGACCCTTGGGTAAATGTGTTATCCTGCCTTACAACCGGTAATTTTTGGATAGACTTTGTAGCAACATTTTCTTGATAAACTTTGCTAATAAAGTTGGACTGAAGTTACGTGTTAATGAATGTTTGTTTGTCAAAACCATATTTGAAAAAAAAAAATTCAATTTATAACAATTAAATTTTAGTGAGTGGGTGGGCCCAGAAACAATTCCAATTTGGAATGTATCACCGATTTCATTTTTCGATTGATTCATATTCTATTTATTAAAAACGTCTAGAAAACATCAAGACTTACTACATATTGTATCTAAGAACTTCAATTCATTTTTGACTGAGGTATGTACTCTTGGAGTGTTTGATAATTTCTTTTTATCTTAATTAACTATGTTAATTCTTTGATTTGATTCAATAAGAATAATTCTTAGACATTAGCAATTTTTTTTTGTTCGGATATTCGATTTCATTTAATTGGAGTGACCGCGATAAGTTGAAACAAAAGACTAAAATTCGTAAAAGATTATCGGTAAATCTCAATACAACCAAATGTAAAAGAAATGAACCTCTGAAAACACGCTGACGGAAATAAAGTTTTTTTTTTTTTTTTAAAGAATACAGATGAAACCGCTAGTCTGACTAATAAATGGAATAATGATTAGCTAATTATGATTTTCTCTTTCAAAGGTTATGATTCGATAACTTATCCTTGTCAAATGAAAATCTAATAAAGTTCCCAAGATGTTCTCTGTTCCTCAGATACAAATATATATGTGCCTGAGTGCGTATGTGTGTGAAGAAACTTTCACACTTATGGTTTGCAGAAAAAAAAAGTATAAAAAATCTTATTTTAATATAGAGTGAATAAAAGTAATCCCGTGAAACATTCCCCATCCTAATAAAGTTTCAGCATCAGAGAACATTAATCACATAATATTTCCATTTATTTCAAACCATCAGCAAAATAAATACCCGATCGAATTTTATTGAAATAATCCAGTTATTTGGGAAAAAAGAAAAATGTATGAGTCATGCAGCTCGTAGCCATGTTTTTCTTTAATAATTTGTTGATATGAATATTCAACAATAGCAACATTTCCGCCATTTTTACTAAATTGGGAAAAATAATGTTGACTACGCTTGACTAATGATTTCAGAAGTCTCTCTGATTTGATAGTAAAACAAAGAAAAATGTGATTATTCAGAGGAAAATGTTGTCAAAAAAGAAAGATAATGTAAACAAAGAGAAAGAAAAAGAAGATGGAAAAGTAAAAGGAAGAAAGAATGAATGAATGATAGAAAAGGTAAATAATCCGTTGACAGAAATAGAGAAAGATAGAAGGAAAAGTGCAAATTGAAGATAAACATGATAGAAAAGAAAGAAAATAGTGACAGAAAAAATATTTAGAGCAACTAAAATAAAGAAAGAAAGAAAGAAAGAATAAAAGAAAGGAAAGCGTAAAAGTTAAAGAAAGATAGAATGACAGAAAATGTAAAACTAAAAGAAAGAAACAAAGATAAAAAATAGCAATTGGAATACTAAATGAAAATGGAAAACTACAAGAAAGAAAGAAAGAAAGAAAGAAAGAAAGAAAGAAAGAAGGAAACAAACAAAGATAAAAAAAGAAATTGGAATGCTAAATGAAAATGGAAAAATTAAAGAAAGAAAGAATCGAAAGAGTAAATAAATCTTTGAAAGAAATAAAGAACGATAAACTGAAGCTGCAAATGAGAGAAAAGAATGTGAAAGGAAAAGAAAGAAAATAACTAGTGACAGAGAAAATATTTAATGAAAGAAAGAAAGAAAGAAAATGCTAAGTGTGAACGGAAGAAAGAAAGAAAGAAAGAAAGAAAGCGCAATAGCAGAAAAGTGAAACAAAATCGCAGAAATGGGTGTTTTAATCTTAATATATTTAGCAAGGCGCAGTCATCAATCATTTTGGAAGAACGAGGTGACAGGGTCTGGAAATGGAGTGTGAAAGAAAGGGACAAAGGAAAAGCCCTCCCATAGCCATCACAATCAACATCACCGCCCTTACGTGTTCCCTATATTTTATGGGGCAATAGTGGAAGCTGCAACACCGTTCCCTCTTGATGGTCATAATTTCAACTTCCACTTCTTCCTTTTTTTCTTTCTAAAAGGCCTCCATCCAACTTTGGTGAAAAGCAGGAAAATACTCAAAATCTTCATTGAAAATACAGGCATTTCCATGTTTTCTTCTTTCCTTTTTCTACCCTGTCAGAAGCATTTCACGACTCTGTCCCTTATTTGCATGAAATAAGAAGATAATGGAAACGATTTTAATGGAAACCATAGTGTAAATATAGGTGATTCCTACCGTGATGATATGGTGGAAGAAAATATAAAAAAGCAAACTATTATTATTATTATTATTATTATTATTATTATTATTATTATTATTATTATTGTTGTTGTTGTTGTTGTTGTTATTATTATTATTATTATTTATACAATTATTTGTTCATACCAAATGTCTTGCAATTTTCAAGTGACAACAAATCTCTGTAGATCTCCAAAATATTTAACAGTAATCTCCCTCAGCCAAGAAATTAAATGGATTCACTCTTCGAATGTTTGAACCATTCTAAATTCTTTTATTTTGGTAAGCGTTCTAAGTATTATGGAATTTACCCAAACCTTCATCTTCCATATTTTCACTTTCCGAGCCATGATTTCACGTTATTTCCTTTCTTTTACTGTCTGTTGTCTTTATTTTATTGCCCGATGTTATCGCCATGATTCTGATTTGCTAGATTCTCTTTTGCTCGCATAGATACTCTTTTCTGATTCTAAACCCGAGTGTCGTTTATTCTTTTAACCAGCATCTGGTTTTTACTGATATTATTTGTTTAACTAGAAGAAAGCAACAACAATTCTTCATCCTGTTTCAGTTGCGTTTGTTTTTTATATAATTTACGCTCACATGAGACCTTTAGTGATCGTCAATTGCAATCGATTAATAACAATTTGGTTCAGATTTTCAGCATCTTTTAAGAATATGCAGACATCAACACGTCTTTAGTCTAAAACGGTGTCAACCCTTTCTCGAGTTGCTGACTCATCCACTTCAAATTAGGAAACAACATTGATCGTAAATAAAGAATGACCCCCGGCGAGGTTCGAACTGGCATCACGGTTGCCTCAGATGTCTATGTACGAGAGGTGATCAACTATTTGATCTATGTGAAGAGCAAATCTAATCATTTTGACTTATTCGTTATTTATCCTGAATACCAGTAGTATTAATAGCTTTATCAAGGACGGCAGTGAGACAGTCTGAGGAAAAGAAACGGACGTAATTAATCTGGAATAATTGACCGTCAAAAGCATTAATTAATACAATGGAACTGTTCCATAATAACGCAACTACAACAATTAATATTAGTCTCTTAGTTAATTCATAATATTTTAGTCGCAGTATTAGTTGTAACGGATGAGTTATGTAGATTATTAAGATGCATAATATTAGGTTGGTGCGAAAATAATGTCGTTTTCTCACATATGTTACTTTTATATATGATTTCTGAATTAATTCATTGATATATATAGCCATGTTATATATCATTTTGAAGCGCGTTTTTCGCTCTATCGAATCGTGTTATTCGTTACCGTTCTCAAACTCTTCATTCGTTTTTTTGCAGGCTTTTTGACAGCATGGACAAAATTCTTGTTCCAGTTCAAACTAGGCCGAAAAGCTGCCGAGACAGCTCGTGATATCAATAATGCGTTTGTCCCAGGAACCACTAACGAACGTGTGGCACAACGGTGGTTCAAGAAATTTCACAATGGTGACGAGAGCCTCGAAGATGAAGACGGTCGCGGCCGACTGCGGTTGATAACGAACATTTGAAAGCCTTAATTGAAGCCGATCCTCGCAAAACCACACGAGAAGTTGCTGTTGAACTCGAGGTCGACCACTCAACAGTCCTTCGCCATTTAAAGCAAATAGGGAAGTCAAAAAAGTTGAATAAATGCGTGTCGCATGAATTGAACGATAATAAAAAAATCGTCGTTTTGAGGTGTCTTCTACGCTCCTTCTGCGCAACAAAAACGACCCATTTCTCGAGCGGATTGTGACGTGTGATGAGAAGTGGATCCTCTACAACAACCGGCGACGTTCGGCACAGTGGTTGGATGCCGGAGAAGCTCCACAACACTTCCCGAAGCCGAAATTGCACCAAAAAAAGGTTATGGTGACTGTTTGGTGGTCTGCGGCCGGACTCATCCATCACAGCTTCTTGAATCCGGGCGAAACGATTACGGCGGAGAAGTACTGCCGACAAATTGACGAAATGCACCAGAAGCTCCAACGTATGTGCCCGAGATTGGTCAATATGAAGGGACCAATTCTCCTCCATGACAACGCTCGCCCGCATGTTGCTCAACTGACCCTGCAGAAGCTGAACGAATTGGGCTACGAGACTCTGCCTCATCCGCCATATTCACCGGACCTCTCGCCCACCGATTATCACTTTTTCAAGCATCTCGACAACTTCCTGCGCGAAAAATGCTTCAAAAGCCGAGATGATGCCGAATCGGCCTTCAATGACTTCATCGCTTCCAGAACATCGGATTTCTATGCTAATGGGATAAATAAACTTGTTTCTCGCTGGCAAAAATGTGTCGATTCTAATGGTTCTTATTTCGATTAATAAAGTTTATTATAAAAGGAGTTATGATCTTTTGAAGTTGAATGTCAAAAAACGACATTATTTTTGCACCAACCTAATAATATTCCATCATAAAATTATTAATACTAGAAATAATTGAATTTTCTGTTGACTATTAGTTCTTAATTTAATGATTGAGTAAGCTCATGGTCAGTTCTGCAACAAAATATCACATCATTAAATATTTGAACCTAACAACTTTGGAAAAAATATTTTAATAACAATAATGAATATGAATGCTGGTCGTTATTTTAAGAAGTAAGGGGGTACAAATGAAAAGATTTGAAATTGACAACTTTTCCATTTCATTGAAACAGCAGTTAAACAGTTCTTTCTTCTCCTCTTTCTTTCTTTCTTTCTTTCTTTCATTGATTCATTTTCTCACAGAAAGCAAGTAGTGTCTTTTCCCATTTTTCCACGCGATCAAAACGGAATAGTCCATTGTTTATTATGTATTGGCAATACGTAGCGGTCGTGCGAACTAACGAAGGGGGAACAAGCACAGTTATTATTTAATTACGAAGTATACAGTATTAATATCTTCATAATATTTTATGCAAATATACATTTTATTGAATGGATGTTACCATTATTGTTATTTTTTTTATTCTTGTTCTTTTTAAGTACGATGTCTGTTCGAAATATATCCAGCCATTTTGAATATATCGAGAACTGGTTGCGTAATTTTGATATAGGTTGGCACACAATGAAAGGGTAGACTTTGCTGCGTATACGTAAACAGAAACACTCACATGATTTTGTTAAAATATATTTCAGAACACATTCTGGTTTGTGAATTACCCATTCATTTCCATAGATGAATGCAAAAAGTTATTGTTATCATTATTGTTATTATTGGGTTTGACAAGTGCACGTCACCAAAGTGATGTTGGGATATAAATACACGAAGCCCAATGTATCCATCATGGCATCCGGTTTTAGAAGGGTATAATGCATCACAGCCAAATATGTACGGTATGGTGAAAAGTTCTGATCAAAGCAGCGCATAATGCTACAGATGGGGCTCAGTTAGAAATACCTTTATGTCAGGTAAGCTATTCCACTTAGACAGTCTCTGATAGACGCTGGCCGCAACTATCTAGATATTACTCAATTTAACACAAAATGTTTAGTATGTGTACTTGGTACTTTCTAGTTAGCAAGCATTATTATTATTATTATTATTATTATTATTATTATTATTATTATTATTATTATTCATAGCAATACTAGAAGAAGGGTTGTTTTATTATCGTTATTATTACTAGTTGGGTAGGGGATGGGAAAATGGGTAAGAACAATGAGAAAAGGATTAAAGAAGAAAGAAGTAGGCCTTCATGGCAGTGGCAACGATGAAAAGTTGGGAAATAACAACATCAACGACAAAAAACTCAAAAAAACATCTTCAAAAAGGGAATGTTTCAAAAAACATATGGCAAAAAAAAAAAAAAACGAAGGAAAAATAAAAATATAGCAAATATATATGCAAAATACAGAAAAGATAATAAAAGAAATAAAAGAGGAGGAAATAGAAGGAGGGAGAAAAGAAGAAAGAAGGACAACGAGAATGAGAAAAGAAAGTAGGTGATTAGAAGGAGGAGATGAGAAGTAAGAAGTGGACACATTGAGAAGAAACAGCGAAGAAAGAGACGTTATAACAGATCGAGATAAAAGAAGAAAAAGTAGAAGAAGAATAAGAAGAACAAAAAGAGATAGAAAAAAAGAAAAAGGAAATGAAGAAAAAAGAAATGAAGAAAAAAGAAGAAAAAGAAGAAAAAGAAGAAGAATGTAAAGTTATGAAATAAAAATTTTAACAATTTCAAAATATTGAAGAAAATTGATACAAGGGAAGAACACATTTTAGCCGATCCAAAACAAGAAAGGAAAAGAACGATGAACTTAAAAGAACTGTTAAAAAAAATGCCAGAGACGCGAAAACTATAGATACAGAAGAAAAAGCGACACTGCTAGTATATAAGGGGAGGTGAAGATGTAAAATATAAAGGGAGGTGAAGTAGTTCAAAACTGAAATACTTGTAAAGGACTGAAGAAACCAATAAAAGGCAAGTGTGTGGGAGACAGAAAGGAAAAAGAAAAAGATAGAAGAAGTCGAAAGAGATGAAGAAAGAAAGTATAATTTCCTACTAAGCTGTGTAATAGAGTAGAAATAAAACAAAAACAAAAAAGATGAGACAAAAAGAAAAATGTTAAAAAAGCATTAAGAAGAGGCGCCATAATATTTTTCCATTGAACGCCTGTCGAAATTCTTCCTGATTTCTAAAAGCAAAGTTTCGTCTTCGGGGAAATCTTATTAATCTTTTGAGCAACTGAAATGAAACGGACTCTGGGAAAGAAACATATCTACGCCAGCCATCCAAGAAATCAAGGACACTGCGTGGTGAGTAGTGGCTAGGAAAAACACACAAGTCGAAAGCCAGATAAAAATCTCAATAATATGATACATTACTAAAAAAAATTCCTGCTTCGCTGAATGCAGCATACAAAAGCGCAAAGCTTCTTTGATTGTTGCACAATTTGCACTTTCGACTGCTATAAAAATTCTGTTGAATTCTCACACATTGTACAAGACATTTGACATTCAACTTATATGCAGGCGGAGATTATGAAATGAAACATTAACCTTTTTTCTATCAGTCATTTGGATAAATATTCTTATCGTTGTTACCTTTAGTTTATTACAACGGGTTTCTCTTTTTTTTTTCTCTCTTTTTCGTTGGGATTGTTACGGTTTTGTGAAAGTAAAAAAAAATGGTACAAAATACTTTCTTTGTTGGTGGAGGGATTTCGAAATATTTATTAAAGGATCAAGTTAGGTCAGACCCTGGGTAAAATAACAGATGAACACAACTGTAAGTTATTAGATTTATGCTACATTTATTTTCAAAAAATATTTATTTTAAAAATAATCTCCTTTGACAATGCAATTAATTCAGTAGTAAATATTAACGACATAAACTGAATATGTTACATGTGAATTCTCCAGAAGAAAACTCACCTAAGGACTTTGTAAGGCGAAGAACTGATTGTCTTATTAAATATCCATTTGAATATGTAGGTAAAATAATCTTGTGCTGAAATATAAAATGCAACGGGTGTCTCTGATTCATCTCTGTAGGTGACAGTTTAAATATTCAAGGCTAACACAAAAAAAACAAAAAACAAAACAAAAAAACAAACTGGCATTGGTAGATTTATGTTAAAGCAAATGAGCCGCGACTGAAGCGATAAAAACTTTCACAGTCTCGATGTTAAAAGGCGCATAATTATGTTTTATTCATATTTCACTTATTTGCTCTGATACTGTGTTTAGATTTGGTCGTAAGGATAAAGTTTCAAAGCCTTAAAAGGTTGTTAACTTTGATAAATTTCCTTGGCCAAGTGAAATCGGATTAACTAGTTGCCAATGAGAAAATTTCAATAAGCTTTTTATTTTTATAAAAAATGCCTTCTCTCTATACCAAAATTAATGCAATTACTCATAAAAAAAAGTCTATTTCTTTTTCTTCTCAATCTTTAATAAATAAAAAATACACACGCAGGTGCACCCATGCACACACATGCACTCACGCACAATAGTGTGTAGGTATATCAGTGTGGTTTATTCGAAATACATTTTATATGATTTAACCAAAACTTTGCGTACTTTAAATGCTAAGTTTAGGTAATTATAAACTATTATGGTCATTTTCAGTCAGTATTTTGAATATATTTTCATTCTATAAAAAGCTGAGGTAGAATTTAATTAATAAAATAGTTGCAATAATTGTGATGTAATCATATGTTTCAGATTTCTTCTGTAAGACAAGTTTAGGGTTTATTCAGGTAAACATTTTATTCAGAATATAATGTATTTCTTCCTACTTAAATTATCTTTAAAATGTTTCCGATTCATTGTAAAGAAACTGTCGATTGCTTAGAGTTTATGCATTATAGATTTTTATGAAAGAGAGATATTCCCGGCATTTTATTTAAAAAGAAAAACTGGTAATAAATAAAGTTACTGATGAAATATGTACAAGAATTTTCATTAAAACAATTTGAAGATTTCAATAGTATTTTTTAAATGTTGGGTTGTTAAGTTGGATCTATTACACTACAGTAATGATTGTGAGCCCTTGGGCGTTCTTGACTGAGTTCTAGATAAACAGTGGATTGTTGACGCTCGTATTCAATAGAGGTCGTTACAGGTCAATTTAGGGTCAACACTGATATTTCCAGCCAAACTGCGAACAGGAACTTATTTTTACAAGACCTCACATGAACCGGAAGTGCCGTAACGTCTATATAATAATTTAGCAACCTTAGCTGTGGGACAAGGCCGAAAGTGTGGAACACCCCGTAAGGATCGACCGCAATGTTTACAGGGTGTGATCGATAAATTGTCGTCAAAATGCCATAAATATGAAAATAACGTTGACATCTCATTTTAATAGATATATTTACCAAAATGACGCAAAAATTATCTTGAAATACTAATGAGTAAATTTATTCAATAAAATCACCATTGGCTTCAAACATGACTGTCAGACGATATCGGAATCTGGACGGTATCCTTGTTTAAGTTGGTAAATATTTGCTCTAATCCTTGCCTTCAATTCATCTTTGGTGTCACAAGGAGTTTTATTGGCTTTTTCGCTCTCCACACATAATAATCAAAAGGGCTGGACTCTAGGGAGTTAGGTGGCCAGATGTAAGAGGTGATGTGATCGCAGACATTTTCTGACAGCCATGACCGGGTTCTCCTGTTTGTGTGTCATGGTGATGACGTCTGTTGCCTGACATAGGGTCTTCCTGCAGTCACTTTCTTGGTCCAGGGCAGCACTACCTCCTCAAGGCACTTGATGTAGGCATCCGTGTTCATTTTGACGCACTGTGGGAAGCTGAATGGAAGCATAACGTCGCCATCACTAGTAATCACTTCAAAAACCTTCGTAATCACTATTAGACTCATCCAACTCTTTCCAAATTTTCTGCCCTGTCCACAGATTGACACCCAAACATTCGTAAATGTTCGTACTGGAGCTTCTGGCGCGAATGCCAAGCAGTACAGCATGTTTCCAAAATTTTAGCGGTGTAAATTACGATATGGTGTTCATTTTCTCACAGACGGTGCCCAACTGACCCTACTCTACTCTGCAGTCGACAAAATAATAAAAAAAACGACATCGCCCATGCGCGAAATTTTAAAATATAAAATGTCAAAAATTTATCGATTGCATCTTCTATATATATATATATATATATATATATATATGTATATATATATATTATAAATTAATTGATTTAAAATATGGTTTTTCCGCTACACAGTTCTAACCATGTTTCAAAAATGGAAGTAATTTTAAAAGTTACTCCAAAATTCTCTTGAAGATGAAATGGAACTAATATATTTAATTTAATTACAAAATTAAATTCGGACCTTCCATTTTTGAAACATGGTTAGAACTGTGTAGCGGAAAAACATATTTTAAATCAATTAATTTATAATATTAATGCTCTGTAAATTTACATTTTGTAAAACTAAAAATATCTATAAGAACACCGGATTATATATCTTACTGTTCTTTCTTTTTATTTGTACATACACACACACACACACACACACACACATATATATATATATATATATATATATATATATATATATATATATATATATATATATTTATATATATATATATATATATTGTGTATTTGGGAATATATATATATATATATATATATATATATATATATATATATATATATATATATATATATTGCGTATTTGGGAATATATATATATATATATATATATATATATATATATATATATATTGTGTATTTGGGAATATATATATATATATATATATATATATATATATATATATATATATATATATATTGTGTATTTGGGAAGCAATCCCTCTTTTAAGTTTCTGAGATAATCTATGTTCACCCTGCGGGTATTTTCTTTATAAAATATGGAAAAAGGAAAAAATGGAATTTCTTTTGAAGTTCTATATTTCTTTAATACAACAAGCCGGGAGATTCAATTAATTTTATTTATGTGTATATCTCCTGTGCGTGTTTCTCTCTCTCGCTGCGAACCAATATCACATGAAATCGATTAAACTGAAAATGAATAAAAGTAGAAAACTCAATCTCAAAAAAAAAAAAAAAAAAAAGATGTAGACACCAAAAATATAATCTCCTACACCAGTATGAGGAGTTTGCGTTCTAAGCTTCCAGAAGTGTAACCCCATCTTCTTCACTCCAAACTAAATTGCCTCTTTCTGTCGGAAACCAGGAACTCATAATCCAGGGCTACATACCCATTTTAACCAAATACGACCATCTAAATCGCCACTCAGAGCTTACATCAAGGGCAGGGATCCTTGTGGCAGGGACACAAAAAATAAGGATCCTGATCTCCCGTATATGTCCTTTCGCGTATAGTACCGTATTCGTCTTTGCTTTATATCACCCTCAAGAAGACGAGTTAGCGTTAATATCTGCGTTGGCTTCAGTATCCACCACAAAATGTGGCTACTTCACTCAAACATAACCGATTAATAAGGCAGATATTCGAGAAATTTCTTCATCAGCTATAAACTAATCCAGAACATCGAAGAAGCCACCCGTGTCCTGGACGTGACAGGACAGCAGGCGAACCTCCTCGACCTTTTTCTAACATCTTGCCCTGATAAATGCAAAAAGTTTTATCATTCCCTAGTAAGTGTCCACATTGATGCCAACCTAATGACAGCCGCTGATTTAGTTTCATAAGACGATTTTTCGGTACGGTTAGCTTTTGATCCTATATGACGGAATTCCCACTCTCAAACTTCTTCAAGCACCCTTCCTCCAAAATTATTGCTTTCGTCACGAAATGGATCCTTTCTGGAATGGAGAGTTTTATTCCCAAAAAACTTCCACTAAAAATCAAACAGTCAGTCCCGTTTCCCCACTGAATGCACTGCAGCCATAGTTAACTGGAACCATTGCTTCAATATATATCGCAAGGAACGATGTAATCTTGCAATTACTGCTTTCAGAACTGCCAGCAATCACGGCAAGAGTGTTCAGAAATAATCAAAGTGAGGGGTCTATGAAGTGTTATACTGCTGAGGCACATCCCAAATGAGGGTGGGTAACAATTTGAATGGGGAGTAGACCTGAAAAGGGAACTGTATAATTATAATTAATATTATTGTAATAATTTAAGCTATTTATTTTTATTAAAGTTTTTATGAAAGATATATAATCAAGAATAGATAGTAAATAGTAAAACGTTGCTGAGAGTTATAATGGACAGGAAGTAATGGAGAGGCATTGTCGCTAACAATTTGTCTCAAAACTGGCACTGAAGAATTATCTATCAAACAAAGAAAATCTAAATCGGATGAAAACTGTGGAAATACATAGACAACATCCGATCACACACACACATACACACGCACATTTTGAGAATTATAGTTATAGATATCTCTCTCAAACATACACATATAATTCATATATGCTTGTGTATGAAAGTAACTCTATACTGATACAAATTATTAACACCTAACACCCCTCCCTATTTAAACAATTCGCCCTGGCTGTTACCATGGAAATTTTGATTTCAATTATGAATATGCTATTAAAACACGTAAATTTCAGAAATAAGTTATGCAAAAAAAATTTCGCTTGAAGATGGAACAGAGCTTACTTTAATTATATTGAAGTTTTTGGCTCTTGTTTTGAATCATGAGACCTATTATGTAGCGTGTTGGAATCATATTTTTAAATAAATAATTATATTTATGCTCTACTTTTGTATCGAGCACTATTTTTAAAAAAATAATAACAAAAATACTAAACTTTGGATTATTTACCTAACCTGTTCTTTCCTATTTTCTATATATTTTCACACACACACACACACACATATATATATACATATATATATATACATATATATAAAGAGATAGATGTATATTTATTAATGTATATAAAGTTATATATAGATAGGTAGATAGATAAATTTATATTCATTATTAATATATATATATATATATATATATAGATAGATAGATAGATATAAATAGATGTATAATTATTAATGTATATATATATATATATATATATATATATATATATATATATATATAAATAGATAGATAGATAGATAGATAGATAGATAGATAGATAGATAGATAGATAGGTTTTTATCACAGAATTCGGAGACTGCTTTGTAAAGATGACACGCTTTTCCCACCCCGAAGATTGGCGTAACACAATCTTCCGCTTTCCAATTCACCTGATATGTTATTGTACAGCATATTTTATAGATATCAGTAATTAACAGTTTTAAAGAAATTAGATAATAACAACATTAGATATAAAAATGTGTATTGAGTGCAGACACAGAAAAGAAACTATTTGGCTTCCATGAAAGTATTGAAGGAAAGCAAGTGAAAAGGACAATACGAAAGAATGTAATTGTTTGAACAGAGAAAGGAAAATGCACTGTTGATAACGGAAAGCACATTGAAATAGCGAAAATGTTCTTCCAGAAGCTAAGCGAAGTATTAAAAAATAGGAAAATTTCGTTAGAAACAAAGAAAAGAGTACATAAATGTTGCGTAATGCTAATCCTCATATATGTCAGTGAATGCTGGACAAACTCTACACGGATGAAGCAGAATCTTGAAGCAAAATAAATATATTTCTACAGAAGGATGATGAGGATAACAGGGATTAATTTGTGAACAACAAGAAAGTTTTAGAGAAAATGAGAACAAAAAGGATGTTTATACTTAAAATGGGAAAGAGACTGTAGAAAGTTTTACTTGGTGGTTAAAACGAGGAAAGAGGGCTTCGAAAATTTGATACTCACAAGAATTATTGAAGGCACGATTGACAGAGGAAAACAGCGCATAACCTACCTAATGATCTTATGAGAATAGGGATTTGGAGAGATAGCAAAAATACAGAATTTTCTAAGAGCCACAAAGAGCAGGAAGTTGTAGAGAGCCATGATCAACCGAAGGGACCCTGCCCATAAAAAAAGAAGTAGAAGAATATAGTCAAGAAATTTTGTGCATTTTGCATATGTCGTGTCGAATAAAATGGGGTTTCTTAAATAATTGTCGTTGGTACATCTTTCCTTGTAGATTTTATTTATTTATTTGTTTATTGACCTACGATGTTAATATACATTTTGGCGCCAAACGAGTTAAATAATCTCCTTGGCGTGTGAGTGTGTGGTGCGGTGATTCGGAAAACGGGACATGTGAGACAGTGAGTACTGAGAAAACCTTAGCAATTTTTTTTTATTGCCCGTCGACATAGGCATCTTTGGATCTAGCCTGAGCCAAACACAAAAACGAGACGTTACACGTGATTTTGAAAAGATGGCGCCAGTCGTTAACGAGATTTAGAATGCAGAGTAATTAGCGGGAACAAGTGAAACGCTAAATGAGTATCAGGTTTATTCAATCAAAGTGTCTTTCAAAATAAATATGAAAGAAGCAATGGACACATTTCGGCTCCGCAATTCATTTTTTTTCTTCTTTTATTTGTTTTCTAAAATATGCATACAAAATGATTGACAATATTTGTGTCTTCATTTACGTCAAAATTCATTTGAACGTAGAAAAGCTAGGCTTATTTTGAGGAGAAAGTTTAGCTTTAAATAACTGGCAAACAACTGAGCATGAAAATATAAATTCGAGAACCAATCGGAAAGTATGTTTGCTTAGACAGGAGAACAGCAAGTAACAACGATTTCACCTGTAATTTCACGTACAAAATCAGAACAGCGATTTGTTAAATATAATTTAGTTAAAATAAAATTCATAAATGAATTGTTTTATGTTTAGGTAAGGAATGTTAAATAATAGTTTCAGACTATTATCTTTTATTAGCATTATTTTGGCTCAGATATTCTAAGGCTAACCTTGAAGTCAGCTAGTAGACAAAATAGGGATCTCGATTTTGATTGGCTGAACCGAACGTGGGAATGTTAGAATGCGTTTTCGTGGAGTTAAGTTTTACACATGGAAGAGATCAGGCGTGGTTATTTCGTGTGTCGAGGAACTTGCTCCCCAGTGGGGGTGGTAGAGAGACCCAAATGGTTAGTTAAAATTATACACGTCGAAGTGGTTAATGAAGTAGTAAGTCAAAATTCCTTTTGTGAAAGTGCTCATTTTACCTCCGAACCCAAAAACATTTCGACTCAAGACCGGAACAAGACCGGAACAAGACGGCCGAGAGAGAAGAATGCTGCTTCTTTATGGAATCGACCCCGTCAACCAAAAGACCTCCCCAGAAGAGAAGGGGACAATACAACAGCTTGATATTTATTAAACGTAGCTTCGTCTGGTAGAAGGCCAATGAAATTGAAGGATTTAAAAAATATAAATCCAGATATCAATCACCATTAAAATGTCATCCTGCATTTCTTAGCAATATTAGCTACCTTTGTAAGCTGTTTGTAATCTTTAGTATTTGATCTTCATTCAATATCATGTCTTTGCGTCAAACGAAGTTGATCTTACCTTCTGATTATATAGAGCGTCTTCTGTAGTGCGATAGTTAGAAGGTTTGTGTTACTCTTTACAATTATTGTAATGAGTCCTATTTTCACTTGATGCGCTGTTTTTTGCGATCAATATTAAATTTGTATTAAAATGACTCGCAAATTTTTCTCGATGATAGGAAAATTTTAGAAGCAAACTCAACTATGTATTGCTCACACACGACAAATTTAGAGCACTCTTTACAAGGTTAAGAGGAAAATCTAAAGGCAAGAATCTTGATTTGATTTGAAAGAGAAAATCAATCAACAGACAATGCCAGTTCTCATCTCACAAATACATTGTAACAAGCGATCATAAAGTTGAGATGAGAAATTGCTTCAGATTGGAATGAGATTTTATTGCATGCCGTAATCCTACATAATTATTTGAAATTGTTAATAATAGAATTCCAAGTGCATTTTCATAGATCTTACTGCTATATTTAAGTAAACTGATGGAGCAATGAGATTTTGCTATTACTATAGTGAGTTCTATAATCAGTGTGTATTGCCCACTTGCAGCCCTGTGCTCTTTAAGGTTAAGCATCCATATATATATATATATATATATATATATATATATATATATATATATAGTTCTAAATATCGAGGTATTCATAATTGCTTGTCGAAAGATCGAAATCTACGTCAAAATGATTTTAAAGAAAGCTCAGCATAGATATTCAAGTCATTTGTATACCTTCTTTTTGGTGGGGGTCATATATATCAAGTCATACATATCAGTAGAGTTTTAAAGTGTTTCTGAATTGTGCGGTGGCTGAAATAAGCATTTCCTTGCCAGAATTCAGTACTTGATCAGAGTTCTACACTCAAGTTTCCTTTCACAATCTCCACCATCTCTTCTGGAGCATATTAATCTAACATTCACCAATATCGAATCTTGCAAATTGTACAAGCGTATAACAGCTGCTGTTTTTGGCAACACGTGTGTTTAGTTACAAATGCATTTTATGTTTTGGCAATTAGCTGCGTTTAAATGTGAATGTCAGTATTTACTCAGCCGAGTTGACGAAATGTGTAAAGAAAGAATGTGATGTGCCTTAATAACGAGTGCCCAACGAGAAACAATATGGACACGAAAATGAGTAATTTTCTATATAGATTAGTAGTGTATTTATGGAGATTATGTCGAACTGTTGTTTTTATTTTGGTTGATGGAGATTTTATTATTAGAGACACAATGTTTCGGTCAAGTCCATACGTAGGTGGTTTAGTAGATAATGACACGAAATTGGAGGGCCGAGTTCAAATTCTAGTTGAATTTGTTTTATTCACTTACACTCAAATACCTTTGGGGAAAATATCACTCCATCTCTTCCCCTCCCAGCTAGAGGTTGTGTGTAGATCTTGTAACTGTAAAAATCTTTGCTATCTAAAAAATATATATAATGTAATCTTCACTCGCAAAAATAATTATTCTTACAATCCAAAATGTTTCTTAATTAAATAAACCATAAAGGATGGATAAGACGTAAAAACAATTTAATCAATCAGCTAAGTATCTACATGACATTATCAGGTTTCAATTGTTTGGCTGATATGGATATCTTCTTTGTGTTATTTTGTCCATTTAAGGCCAGTTATTTTCGCACCTACTAAACCAGTATTTCACTATCTGATCCAGGGATTGAAATCACGAACACAAGATGACAGTAACACATGTATAACCAACTCCTACTGCCACTACGACAACGTTCTGAAGGACATTAGTAGTGTATTTATGGAGCCTTTCATCAGTTGGTTTTGATTTGTTTATTATGGCTGTTTTGTACGGTTTTCTCCTGCTTACTGTACAGGTCGTGAGTTACTGATTCAGTAGAAATGATCAAGAACTGGCATGATAGAGAGAAAATAGTAATCAACAGATTATCTATATCAGCCAAACAATAAACCCCTGACGATGGTTAGAATATACGTGCTCAAAACGCGTCTACGATAACATTTAAATCAACCGATATGAACAGTGCTTGGAATTAATGAATAGATAGAAAGTATTCAAACTTTGGCTTTTTCCAGGCTCCAGAAACAACCTCTGCTACCAGCGAATTTTATTTACGAAAACGTTCATATTTAAAGCAGACATTATATCTTCACAATATTTTGTCCAAGGTCCTTTTGGAAAATTGCATGACGTCAGGTTTGGTTTCGTTTCTTTTACGGTTATTTATGGGTTATTTCATGTCGAAAAGATTTTTATTGCTAGTGATATGTTTTTTTTTATAAAAATGTATTGATGGTAATATTTTTTTCTTCAAAAATTTATTGCTCATAATAATTATTTACAAAAATGTATTGCTGATATAAAAACCTATTTGTACACTTTCATAGTGTTTTGACCCCAGTTTGAGGGTTAACTATTTACTCATAGCTGGGACCCTAACAGGTGCTACAACACCGCCTCAAGGTGGACACCAGCAATTAAGAGGTGGTTCCACGCTCCTCAAAACCTCCTGATCAAAGGCCTTGCAGTTGGATGTATTTTTTTTTGTCTTACCCAGGACGGGTATGACGTCAATTCAACCTACTAAAGGAGCAGTCGATATTATTTGTCAATTAAAAACTGTTTTCTCATTTCTAAGACTGGAAAAATGCCCTTGATGAGATAGTTCATTAAATGTACTACGCAACCAATGAAGTCAATAAGAACTAAATCAGAAAGAACGTATTCTTTACCTATAGTTATTCATTTTAGCTGGGCACAAGGCCACAAGTGCGGAGTACCGAGCGAGAAAGCTCTGCAAAATTAGCTTGTTAGCTACTGCTCCACAGTGTTCGATCACCTGTTAATATAGTTATTTTCATAGGAGAAACTATCAATAAAATTTCAAATATTCATTTGAAATTCATGAGGAATCGGTTCACATTATTAAATTTATACTACAATCATTTTACCTAAATTGCTTAATTTTCAGGAGCAAGACTCGGAAATTAGATGCATGAAAAGACGAAGATGTTTGCCAGATGAGCCATAGACTGTCCAGACAAAATGTGGTTAATGTAGCGTGTAATTAAAAGATCTCGCCTTTTCCTAATCTCCTGTCATCTGATATGACGAAATATTAAAGCTCATTTGCAATAATTTTTCTTCCTGTCTCTTGGTAGCCGGACAGACTGCAGGCTGCCTGGCTCTAGTCGGTCTCAATATAAGTACAGGGAATTGAACATGCAATCGAAAACTTCATGGCAATGTGGTAATTTCTTTCTTTTTTATTAGATTTTATTTTATATGACTTCCAAATTCTTGTTAAAGCGAAACAAATATTAACAGCCGTTCACATATTCGCGTACGTGATAATTTCATTCATCAAATTTAATGTCTTGCAATAGTGATTATTACACATGCAGGTGTGAATAAATTGCTGTAATTCGCAACAAAGTGTTTTGAAGAACTAATAATAATAATAATAATAATAATAATAACAACAACATGGATGGATTACAGTAAAATCTTTGATAATGTGTCACACTTTTGGATTCTTATGGTTTTAGAAATGTACAAAGTCTTCTCAGTGATAGTAAATGCTCTTAAATATAACATGAAACTGTAGAAAACTACATACATAAATCACACCAAAGTACTGCCAATGCCAATGGTTTGAATATCCGATGGCGAACTCTTCAAGGAGGCACCCAATCGCCCCTTCTGGTCGGCTGTAACCTCGCTTTCGCATAAACTAAGCAGTAATAACTATGGATACAAAGTAAAAAAAGAAGGAAGGTGTTTAATCATCTATTCTACAAGGATGATACCAAATTCTTTGCTAAAGCGGACAATGAGTTGAAGGGTATCATCAATTCTTTAAAATATTTCAGAGATGATATCAGTATGCATTTCGGATTAGATAAATAAACAAAAGTAATATTCAAGAAAGGGAGAATTAAAGAAAGACACTCAATAGATCTAGATTTTGCCACAAAGATTAAGTAACAAGAAGAAGCCTATAAAAACGTAGGAGTCATTGAAAGAAATGGAATGCTGCATACACAAATGAAGAAGAAAGAAAAAAAAACTACTTGCGTGTGCGACTGGTGTTCAATACCGACATGAATTCACAAAAGAGAATATCAACGATAAATACTTTGAATGTCGCTGTGGTGCAATACAGTTTCAACAACTTTAATTGGATCATAGCTATGAATGGGTGTCAAAATGAGAAAGCAACTCAGCTTCCATCGCATGCATCATCCCAAGGCTGAATGTGTCCGGATCCGAATGAGGCAGATGATTAGTTCAACTAGAACTGTCATACAAAACAACAACAATCTGCCTTGAAAGATAATTCGAATGTACGGAAGACCGGATGATGATCTGTGTCAACAAATGAAAGAAATAAGAAACTTTATTCAATAATAAAGGAATTCAACAAATTTAAAAGGGAATTTCAAGTGGGTAAAGAAGTTCAAATAAATCATAATATATCTACTGCAGCGATTAATGTACAAAAGAAAGCAAATGCAATGTACCAAAAGCAAAAATGATAGCAAGATAAACAACTTCATGCTCAATACTCTGCCCCTACCAAACAAGCTGGTGTAGACAAACCTCATTCATATCAGTTTTTAAGTAGTGCAAGATCAAAAGCTGAAACCGAAGGTTTTATTCATGTTGCACAGGACCAATGCTTGCTAACTAGAAATTACCAAGCACACATACTGAAAAAAATGTTTTGACCCCAAATGCAGATGGTGTGATAAAATATCCAGAAAAATATTGCCTTTTCTCTTTTATCATTTCGCCCGGTATTAACACCCACTGAAATTCGGCTTGATATCTACACTGGAAAACAACTTAGAACATAATCCCCACAGAAATAAGAACGAGACTTTAACTCACATCCTGCAGTATAACACAACATGACGTCATATAATCACAATTTTAATCTATTGTATTTTGAAGATATTGAAGGAAAGTACATATAACTCCAGCTCGTTTAATCTTGTTTTGATTCTACCCTAAATTTTGACTGTCACAATTAATGTTTGCCTTATGTATTTCGTTGAAAGGAGCGCTTATCTTAGTGTATAAAAAGTATTGTGATAAAATATACCAAGAAAAAATGATATATCATAGAGTGTTAAAGTGTCAATCACCTTCAACAAAAAAATATAAGAAATCAATTATCAGAATTCGTAACCTTGTTGATGGTGATGGCAAAGCTGGGCGTCACCGAGAATTGAAGTGATTTGATTTCAAAATGTAAGTCTTGAACGCATCATCCATTTTGATTACTCCAGTTAGAATATTTGCCACAATAATATGTGAGCTCAGCTTCATGTGACCTAAACAAGTTCCAAGGGACAAGTTTAGGGGATCGAGATTTCCGAAAACCGTTTCGGGTGTTCTAACTTTTAGTTGATGTATGTAGAAGACAAAAGATTTCGGACATTGAATGGAAATGTATCAAGAAACTACGGAACGACATCGACTTGCAGTGGAAAGCTGCCATAGAAATCACTGCCAACAGCTTTCATTGAAGCAAAAATGCTCCAGTCACAAAAACCACACGCAGTTTCTTCTGTTAGGTTGGTGCAAAAGTAATGACGTTTTCTCACATAGTAATATATGTGAGAAAACGACATTATTTTTGCAACAACATAATAGATTTGAGGCTATTTAGGTTTTCATTTAAAACAGCTTTCAAGATTTAATTTGAAAATTTAAGAAGTTTTACTTGAAAATATATTTTCCGAGTTGCAAATTTAACAATTTGCAAACAAAACAAAAAATGCTTCATTTTTGCTTTTAAGTCTAAAAATATTTATCCGAAATTGACCTCTAGTGATAAGCAGTACTTATCATCCTATTATCTATTCCAGGAGTGGCAAAACCACGGTTCATGCGCCAGATGCGGCTCTTTGACCTTTAATATGCTACTCATAGAAATATGTTGGCTGAGCTCCTTTTTTCATCACAGTTCCCAGTTAATATAAAAGGTAAATAAGAAAAAATTCAAGCTTTATAATTATTTACTGAAATTGAGAGCATTTTGGATTAAAACCTATGTATAATGTTAATGTGTATGTAGCAAAAACGTTTGTGTAAATTTTGTCCATGTCATTCAGCTCTCAAACATCTGATCATTATTGTATGTGGCTGATGCATTAAGCAAGTTTGACAACCCCTGATCTATTCCATCTAAGTCACCCTCCCACTTCCCAATTTACCGCCAATAATCTGACTTCACTACAGATAATAAAATTCTAAAACTAAATCTCTAACAGTCTCCAGAAATTTAATGATGAATTTTGACTTTAGTATTCGTGAGGTCAAATAGCTTTTAGTGCTTCATAGAATTCTCAATATATTTCTGCATTTTGATTGAGATTATTTCATTTGGCTAGAAATGATCTTTAACGCGTTCTGGCGATCTAAAATAATCTCCAAGGACAATTTCATATATAAATGAATATATTGCTAGTTTTGTGCAAACAATGAGGCCGATGAACTTGACCGTAGCAATGATAAACCAAATGAAACAGTATAGATGTCACATCAGTAGAAGACTGACGAAGTCCGCACAGAACCGAATTTACCAATAGGCTTAGCAATCTGATGACTTGGGCCTCAAAATCTAGTAATCGTGTGCGGGGGAGCTCTAGCAAAGGTGTATAGTATTTTTTAACACTGTGATCTCCCTTTATTACTCGTGCTGTCATAACGCATTGTAGACGCTAAATGATCGTTCAGTAATTTTAAATAGCCATCACCATTCTCGGCTTTAGCAAAAGTGTTTAATTTAAAACTCTTTTCCATTTTCCTCTGCTCGTGAGAATTGTCGATTTGGAGGGAGTCCGGTTTAAATCGGGTGCTCAATGTCCTCCCTGCAGTTTACTTGAGAAAAGGAGAAACTAAAAGAAGGCGGATGTAATTGTGTGCGTGTTTTTATAGATATGTCGAAAGGGAACAAATACTGAGATCGATCTATCTATCTATCTATCTATCTATCTATCTATCTATCTATCTATCTATCTATCTATCTATCTATCTATCTATCTATCTCTCTCTCTCTCTCTCTATATATATATATATATATATATGTCATTTTAATCATATCTATCTATCTATATATATATATATATATATATATATATATATATATCATTTTAATAATATCTATCTACCTATCTATCTATCTTAGCATGTTTATATCTACCTATCTTAGCATGTACATATCTATCTATCTATTTCATTCTAATCATATCTATCTATTTTAGCCTGTCCATATCTATCTCATTCTGATCATATCTATCTATCTATCTATCTATCTATCTATCTATCTATCTATCTATCTATCTAAATTTAAATAAAATGCCATAAATCAAAGCATGTATTGCTATTTTTACACATAGGCAACACTAAAATTTATTTGCATATAAGTTTATAGAATTTTAACATATTGATCAGTCTGTCGATCGATAAATTGTCCAATATTTATCGCGTGTCTTCGGATGTTTTTTTTACATCTTGTGAAATCATTCCATCAAACAATATAAAAAGCTCAATTCTATCATTTTATTGTTTTTGTGAGAAAGCTAGTTTGCACTTTAATTTTATGGTAACATCTTGTATCTGTATATTACAAATAGGATTTCTAAAATATATCTGAAAACATTAATGCACTCTTTATAGACACTGCCAAAAATTAAATATGTGTTACTTTTGTTTCATTTGATATAGTGGATTAATTGACCCAAATATTCACCCACTCTGCTTTTCTTTATCAATAGGGCCACAGTAATGACAAGGTGTTTTGTCACGTTATAGTCGACGATAGTATAAAAAGTCAGAGGGAAGTGGTTTCTTGCTTTTCTCAAGGCAATTAAAACCAAATGATTATAAAAATTTCTCAACCGATAATTCAATCATGGTTTATGGTTTCCATGCCCGTTACTGTCATGGCACAATACACGTCGCTTTCTCTCTGTCACACTCCAGTTCTCTCTCTCTCTTTCTCTATCATTCTCCGTCTCTTTTACTCTCGCACGCTCGCATAGTACTTCATAGACTTGGTCAAACGGTGTTGGGAGATATTTTCAGCAAATGAACACGTTTGTCCAAATATTATTTTATGAAAATTTTTACCACAGAATAAACAAAGCTTTTCACTTCCAAGTAGTTTTGAGCTGTCAGATTTATAGGCGAACCATGGCGAGCACACTACGTGGCCCGACATATTTATGAAGATAAATCACTAGTTAATTCTTCTTATATATATATATGTGTGTATCTATATGTGTGTATCTATGCGTATGTGTGAGAGAATGATAATAAGATAGGTGAAAATAATATGTGTCTGTCTCTGTCTGTCTGACTCTCTCTCTCTCTCTCTATATATATATATATATATATATATATATATATATATATATATATATATATATAATCTATTATTTTATTTTATCTTCTCATTTGTCTCTTAAAATCGTAGGGGTTATTTTAAATTTTCATTGTGAGATTTCCTGTTGATAGATTTAAAATTTCATTTTCATTTTACACATTTGTTTATAATATTTAATTTGGTTTGAAACAACGCCCCAATCGAATCGAACTCGCTATAATTGTCTGCTAGATTAACATGTTAAACATTAGCTTACGGTGAGATGAGACATTCAGGTATTTAAATGGTTTCAGACAGTTTTGTTTGTGTACTCACCTATAAAATTCAAGACTCACATAACCTCATTTATGTAGAAGGAAGGATTTTTTTTTCATTTAAATGCACTCGCTCAGAATTTTGTATCTATCCACTGGCTTTGAGAAAAATAACGCTCAAATACACGATATTTTGAAGTTCTTTCTGTATGCCTGCATTTTCACGAGAATGACACTGCACATTCAACCTCTGTTAACAAACAGGCAAATGCATGAAGGAAAGCACACACACATCCGGATATATTTACAGAAGATAAAAATGCACAAACGCACAGAAGAAGAGACATACCAAATACAAAGCTAATTAGAAGAAATTGACGCTAAGATTCTTTCATAATTGTAATCAGGTTTATAAATCCTGATTTAAACGCACACTAGATTAACAATATCTGGTACTGATGGAAATACGCACCACTTTCAGTTTTCTGAGGTTAATTTTTTTGACCTAAAGGCAAATTGATATTAAATAAGTTTTTGAAAGCCACTAACCAGGCAAAAGAAAGACATTCATACAAAAATGTGACTTATACAGGCATACAAATATGGGTACAGGCACAGCTGAACGGCTTTTAGATTATGCGCTAAATGTGTTTTACTATGGTAATTATGTACAAGAATCAGATCTATCTATCTATCTATCTATCTATCTATCTATCTATCTATCTATCTATCTATCTATCTATCTACACCCAAATATCAGGGAACTTATGGTGTGAAATGTGTATGCGTTACCCAGAAGTACGGGAACAGATTAAGATAATGACCAATCTAAACTCCAGACCCATGCTAGAAATGTTGAATTCAATTTACCAGCTGATTTTCTTTTCTTTTGTTCTTCAAGAAAGTATTTTCTTTAAATTTAGAACGGACGGACATTCAAACCAAGGTATGTCCATAGATTGAAGAGTACAAAGGATGCATTCATACATACATACATACATACATACATACATACATACATATATGCATACATACATACATACATACATAGGAATCAATATATGCAATTATCCTGAAAATAATTAGAAAAAACTTTTATTAAAAAAATATGAGCAGGGTTTTAATAATCATTTTTATAAATAATTTCCTTTCATAGACATGTTTAACTGCTTTCTAATCAGCTTTGATTAGAATAAAATGACAATTCATCCCCGAAAAAGTTTTATTTGATATCCCTTCCGGTATATTTCCAGAGAAACATGTGCAGACGCATATATATATATATATATATATATATATATATATATATGTATATATGTGTGTGTGTTTGTGTGTGCGTGCATGCGTGTGTGTGTGTGTGTGTGTGTGTGTTTACAGGCATATGGATTGTCCAAACAAACTCGATCCGATTCATGGCCAAAATATGAACAGATGACCAAAACTTGCTTTTTCCTTACTTTGGAAAAGAACTTCTTGGTCGGGACAAAACTTATCTGCAGCCCCTCATATATATATATATATATATATATATATATATATATATATATATATATGTGTGTGTGTATGTGTGTGTGTGTGTGTGTGTGTGTGTGTGTGTGTGTGTGTACAGGATTCTGCTCTACTGCTGATATTTCTGTCAGTGTCTGTACCTGTGTGAGTGTGCATGAGATTTTGTATGTGTTCAGAGTTGCTTAGAGGTACTGAAGCAAGTAAAAAATATGACAAAAAGATAGATCGAGGAATGTAAAATCGGTCGGATTTGGCGCGCCATCTCAGAGGCACGATTACGGAACGGACTTTCACAGACAGAAACATCAGACTGTGCCCAATATCTAAGTAAACGAGAGCAAAAAACATTATTAAAGAAATATTCAAATAGGGAACATATGTGCGTAAAATAAATGAATGAGAAGGAAAGAAAGAAAAAAAGAAGGATGAAAGAAAGACAGAAAATAAAGAAAGGAGAAAAGAAGGAAAAAGGAAGAAAGAAAGAAAGAATGAAAAATTTTAAATTATATGTACGCTGAATAAAATTGCAACACTCTAAAAAACGATGCTGATTTTGACCAGCGTGCACTATGCGCATGCGCGGTGATACTTAATATTCTATAAAATTTTCAGATTTCAATTATCGTGAAAATTTTTTTTTTTTTTTTTTTTTTTTTATAGATTATAAACACTTGGCTTGTGTGTTATTTAAAGAGAAATATTTTGCACTGTAAGGATAATTTTTGCAAATGAATATTGCATTAACAATTTTGTAGATTAACAATGACTTTTTTTCTGGATAAAAGTTTGACTGTTTAACCCATAGCTGAAGAGAGAAAATGGATTCAGACTTTTCCAAATAATAATTGCGCATATGTGAATGTAACTAAACCGACAGGAATTTTAACTCGGCTTTTCGATTTCTTATTCCGAAACGCTATCCAAAACACCACCTGCACATCCACTTGTAATATATTAGCATTCATAACAGTGCATAGCATTAGATATTACACATGCTGCGATAATGTTTTGTGTGGTGAAATAATCCAATGTCTGCAAGTGTTATGAAATGATAATCAATTTGAAGTAAAACAATTGGTGAGAAATCAGATGGTCATTTAGAGAAGATGTGATGAAAATTCCACGTGGAAAAACAATTGTCAAAGGAAAATTCTTTTCGTCATAAACCAAGAACCGGACGACCAAGTAGTAGAGATGCTTGCGAAAATCGACTGATTGTAAAATTGTTCTGTTACGTCTATATCACAGATCAGGACAAATATGTCTTTATGAATGTCTGAACGCTGACAAGTGAAAATAGTTTGCATCCACTAAAACGACGGGCACGCTTGTGTTTAGCTAGAATTACGCTTATGCCTCAACAGTCTTTTTAATTTTTAGTGGCTTCGTAAGTTGGATAATTGCTGCCCACTTGGTACCCGAGCTACTCTACATTCCCTGCAATATGTACGACAAATGATTTGGTAGACGCGACCTCCAAAGCTCATCTACATTGAACCTATATATGACAAAATGGGATCACACCCAACTCGTTTAGTGCGCCTACAACTTTTGCTCTGTTGCGTCATCTATGACAGGATAGTATAGCATTTTGTTTTAATTATTTAACCGCAAGAACGGTAGTAAATCCAATAGAACGCAAGAGGTTACTGAGAAAAAACTACTATTAAGGAGAGAGGACAATAAAAGAACAAGAATTAAGAAGACAGAAGATAACAATTGATCAAGCTTGATTTGGAAGCAAGAAGCCGGGAGAGAGTTCCACAAGCAAGAAGTGCGAGGGAAGAAACTGTTACCATGGAAATTACGGTTACATCTAACCTTTTCAATTGTAAAATGAGACCTTGATGCCAATCTAGTACAGCACTTAAAATCATAAAATCTAGGTACCAGAGAGGAAAGGTCAACAGAAGAATTATCATGGAAATACTTATAGAAAATGCACAGAGAAGCAACATTACGGAGGTGGGAAAGAGACTGAAGCCGAGACACCAAGTCAGTACAAATAACATTGCAGATTCTTTTGGGATTTCATCAAGACTCTCTAAATATCATCAGATCACCAAATTAAATATAGCAGTAATATTCAAAGCAAGAAAGAATGGTAGACTTATAAATAAGATAGATTCTAGCGAGAAAATAGTTTAGCACGACATAATAAACCAAAATTTTTATCTGCAAACTTCGCAATTGATTCATTATACACGTTCCATTCCATGTCATCTGAACAATCATTGTGCATGCAAGTGTTAAAGCCATGTTAATGCAAATGTTAAATCCATGTCTTGCAGACTGTAAAGAAAGAAGAAAAGGATCAGGATTGTCCTGGTGATTGTATCACTATTAGTAAAAGCCATTGTTACTTTCATTCGGAATATTTGGATTGCGTGATAATGAACGTTAACTGATTTGAAATGGAACACGATATGATCTAATTTCATGCGACGAACTTATATAAGAATCTCCCGTACTTCGGCTTGGATGTCACACTATTTTGTATGCAAAGTCATAAACCAGTATTTGAATCGGCTGCCTCTTATAAATGTCAATCACTCTAAATTAGTTGTCCACTTTTTCGCTAAAAAATGAGCATACCATGATGAAAAAAGTCTCCAAACTGATTAAGAATAAGTTTTATCGTCAAGAAAGACCAAAGTATTTATTGATTATTGTATTAAATTTGTAATCCTTTCTAGTACATCCGAAATTTTTTTAACGTCTTTTTGCGGCAAAAATACACATTGTTTTGGAAATTCCTGAAAAAAAAAAAAAGAATAATTGTCGGATTTTAATTAAATATTTGGGATTTATTCACAAATGAACGAAATTATTTTTGATTACCTTTTTGTTTAGAAAGACTTGGTCTAAGTACTTTTTTAACATTTTACAAGAAATTTTTACATTTTTTAAAATGTTAATTAGAAAAAATTAAGATTTAAATCTTTTAAAATTCTCTACTAATTTCAGCCTTTTAGATTATATTATTATGAAGTGAAAACTATATTTACTAATCATAAATGGCAAAGCTAAATACCAGTCAAAAAAAACAAGGATTTTTAAAAGAATTTTGAATTTTTATGTATATAAACATGTCAATTTTTGAAATTATAGGCGAACATGCATGACATTATCAGTAAATAAAAGCGATGATTATAATACATTTAAAGACATTCCTAAAATTTGATTATGGAGAATATTTTCAATAATTTCAAACATTACTTACTACTTAAAGATTATATGAAAAAGCCTCTTTTTTCTAAATTTTTTTTTTACAGATAGCGTCTTCGTAGAAGAACAATCAATCTGTCAAAGACGTAACCATGGCTACTGTCTCTAAAAATTCATATCAGCAAATGATATTTGTTTCAAACCAAATTAATTATACTTTAAATCAACTAATATTCTTCAAATAAAGTTTCAGAAATGTATATTTTATTTTTGGAAGAGAATTACATTGCGAAAATTATAAAGGATGAAAACAATTATGAAAATAAGAAAGGGAATGAAAGTGATTTAAAATGAACAACAGTTTGAAGATTTGGAATGCACCAATTCGGAAACACCAAAAATTAAATTTCTAGGAAGTGTTTTAACAGAGCACGGAAAATGCGTCAGCACAATCAGAGGAGATATTGGGCGAAAGAAAGATGCCTTCAAAAAACTAAGCAAAGTATTAAGACATAGAAAATTTCGTGAGAAACAAAGAAAAGTTTATTGAACTGTTATGCAATATCAATCCTCCTGTATGGCAATTAATGTTGGACAATCTCCTCAAATACGAAGAAGTGACTTGAGGCAACAGAAATTTGGTTCAACAGAAGGATGTTGAGAATACCATGGACTTAACATGTGAAGAACGAGGAAGTATTCGGGAAAATGGAAACAAAAAGGACATTTATACTTCATATCAGAAAAAAGACAGTTGAACTTTCTAGAGATGGCTTAGAGAATTTGGCAGTTACAGGACAGAAGAAAAGAGAACATAACCTAAAAAGTTTGCATAAATGGTTAGCAGAACAGGGATTAGTAGATATAGCAAAAGAGAAAAAAAAAAAAAGATTTACTAAGTGCTACAAAGGACAAGAAATTATGGAGAGCCATGATCACCCACAAAATATCATAGATGACTCAACATTTACTTTATAAGTTTTTTTTTTTATGTAATTGAATTAATCGGCAAAATAAACATAATTTCGATTTGTTTACTTTTATGTATTTTCTTTGTGTTTTATGTATTAATATCTTTCCTTATTTATCTGAAAATTCTAAACACATAAACTAACAATATGCGTTTTACGGTTTCTAGGCAACAGCGGAACACAAATGCATTCACCAGATAGAAATGTATAAAAATATCTTTTTTAGCGACGGTTTCCCGCTTTAGGAAATTCACATTTCTTCTGTTATTTGCATTCTTGAATTCCACTAATCTATCCGCAAAAGTAGTTAGCACAATTTTTGTTGAAAGATTCGCATTTTAAGATCTTTAAAAAAAAAACTTTTTTAATGCATTTTGCTCCGAAAAGGAATATTCAGTTCTATTACGCATTTTTTTAATTTACTTCATTAATATTATTTTAAAGACCGAAAAATAATCAATTATTATTATTATTATTATTATTATTATTATTATTATTATTATTATTATTATTTGTTCAGAGTTTCAATTTCTTTCAATTTAAATTTGTGGACTCCTGTCCTTCACTGTTTGATTTGATAGAATTTCCAAATTCGAGCTAATTTTGCAGCTTTTTACTTTCAACTGCTGCCATTTTGGGAATATATCATTGATTTACAATAACTAAATTAGAAATTATGTAAATATTGGCGGCGAAATATTAATGTTCAACACTCCCTGAATATTGGATAAGTAAATATTATATTATCCATGGAATATCTTTGATTCCACCGGTGATATAATTGTGAGTTTAGTACCAGGCTACAGCAGTGGTGAACCAAAACTTGGACATTTGAGTTAAAGGAAATAACCGAGACATCAGGATGAGGCATGGCACGTAGAACTAGAACAATATCCCTCAATCACCTGAAGAAGGTTGTCGCGTACAATGGCCGAAACGTTGTGAATATGACAATGAAGATGAGGATATCAGTCCGAACAATATAAATAGTACATGTTACATATATATTCAATACGTTCTTCTTCATCAGGTAAACATTTGTGGCTGGAAAATGCTATTAAATAATAAAACTCTAAGTATTCCACATTTTATCTTATTCGTGTAATGTGAGTAAAATATTATGTGAGTAAAATATTATGAGCTGATTTTTAATTGTTTAATTGTAGACGTTCGATTTTAAATCGGGCATCATTTCGAATTAGCAGAATATCAAGAAAAGTTAAGTTTTTCCTTGTTTTTATTTTCATATGTGAATTCAGTTGCAGACTTTATTTTGATTAGTTTATGACATTTAATATTATAGATTTGTCCAGATATATTAATAAGCTATCACCTAAATAGAGGGAGTCATTTTTAGCGATGATATACTGAAATGGGCCGAATTCTAAGAATACCAAATAGAGTCTTGTTAATAATCGCTGGGAAGAAAAGACGTAATCTATTTTACACTTATAGAAAATATCATTTAAAAGATCATTTCACATCTAAATTATCTGAAATGATCACCTAACCAAGAATACAACTTCTTTCAAACGCCTGTTTAATTAAAGGAGTAAGTCCTTGTCAATGAGACATGAAACCTATTTGCAATCGACTTTTTCGCAGAATGCATTAAACTCAAAAACGTGGAATTATTTTGATTGCTACGACAGAAAAATATGGCCGAAGATTTCAAAATTAAATTCTCGCATGGTGTATACAGGTCAAAATCAACAACGTCATTCAGTGTTGCAATTTTAGTTTCCCTCAGTATAAAAAATCACATTGCGTTCATATATATATATATATATATATATATATATATATATATATATATATATATATAAAAGTGTGTGTGTGTGTTTCTGTGTGTGTGTTTTGTGAAAGCTGACTGACGTTTTTATTTAATTTTTACGAACACAAGAAAAATTAAATAGCTTAATCTGGAGTCTGTATGCAGAAGGTAACATCAAATCAGCTAAATGACAAATTGTACTCATATTATTCCCATATCTATATCTATATCTAATATATATATATATATATATATATATATATATATATATATATATATATATATATATACAATTAAAGTGACACAATTCTCTATCTTCTATATGTCTCATCTTCTATATAATAAATGCTAAAATATATGTGTCACTCTTTTTCAATTAAAGAGACAAAACTCTCTTACTTTTAAATATCTCTTCTTCTTCAAATGAGACTTGCTCATCCAGGATTGGAATTCAATCCACAGATTGAAAATTTAGCTCACTGTGAAATTGAAGACAAAGTTTTTAACGTGGCTCAAAGACATCTCTGCAATTTAGGTCTGCCAAATCCAAATAGAAATAATGGACAAACCGACAGAGAAATTTTCACAGAAACAGGATGCAACATGGAAGAACTGCGGCAATGTGTTCAAAACAATGAGCCCCTGTTGAACCAAGATCTACAGCAAGTGTATCAGAAGATCCTTGATGACATCAGCAACAACAATGGAGGAATTTTCTTCTTGGACGCACCAGGAGCTACTGGTAAAAATTTGTAACTATCTTTTATCTGAACTGAGACTCCAAAGAAAAGTCGCTGTAGAAGTTGAATCTTCTGAAATTACTGCTACGCTCTTGCATTACACAGCACCTTCAAACTTCCACTGGATTTAAAATACAATGAAGTCGCTAACCAACTTCGCTAGACTACTTGAGGAGACAAGCCTCAATGTATGGGATGAATGTAGCATTGCACACAAATGAGCGTTTGAGGCCCTGAACAAAACACACAAAAAACAAAGACAATAGATAAACTTTGCAAATCATGGAAAATATTTTAGACAAACATTACCAGTCATTGCAAGAGGAACTCCAGGTGATGAAATCAATGCGTTCCTGTAAGAGACTTACATCTGGAGCCATGTTGAAAGACTCAGCCTGAAAACAAACATTAGAGTTACAATCACAGGTGAACTTGAAGCATGACGATTTGTTGCTTTTCTGTTATAGATTGGCAATGAAACCATCAAAATGGATCAAAATGAAAATATTTCACTCCCAAATTATTGTGAAGTTTCAGTCTCAGGTCTCCAAGATTTGATGAACCGTGTTCGTCCAAACATTAAACACCATTTCATGGATTCAAACTGGCTTTGTGAGAGGGTCATATTAGCTCCCATAAATCAAACTTTTATTTTAATACTTTGCAATGACTGAACTAATAACATTAAATAGAATATTCGGGTTATCTGATATTTGCCTGTAACTTTTACCTTTTTTTCCAGAGCTTAACAGTCAGTTCTTTTTGCGAATTTGGCAATTCTTTACCTCTTGCCATAATGAAAACCTTTTTGCAAGATTATCAATTACAGAATGTTCTGTTTATATCTATGCGCTCAAAATAACTACTGATAACATTACTGGAACATCCTAGAATATTCCAATTGAATAATCTAGAGTATTAAAGCAATTCAAATGTTTTACAATCTGAAATTTGCATTGTACGAATACTTTTTTCAGCCATTAAAATGGATAAATGGGATTTATTTCTATTAAGTCAATTTTTTGTGTTTTCGATGCATATTTAGTTATTATGCATCTGTGTACAGTTAATTATATGAAAAGTATTTTTATTCTTTAGTTGGAAATACAAAAAATTAAAAAATTGTATGTGCACGAATATTTGTTCCTCCCCACTGTATGTATATATATATATATATATAGATAGATAGATAGATAGATAGATAGATATGTGTGTATGTGTGTTTCGTGTGTATATGTTTGTGTATTTGTTTGTTTGTTTGTCAAGATTATGACTGGGAAAAACCTAACCGTCAACTACAGGGGAAATAAAATGCGTTCAAAATCCAGCCATGAATTTTTGTCTTTATATCGTAATAATATCATTGAAAAGGCATGACTCTACATCAGCCAATATATCAGATTAGGAATTTCATTTTGCTTCTGGAACTACGTAATTTGTTGTCTTTTAATCTACAGGGAAGAATTCGCTTTGCCAAGTAAAGGTCATTGCACCGGGAAATGACATATAGAATCAAGTATGGTTCACCGACCTCCTACGTTTTCATGGGATAATTGGAATTTTGAATTATTATATTTGTACGCATTAACTTTCCACGGATGGAGTAACTGGTGGCTTTCACTGGATATTAAATATCTCTCCATTACTCCAGATTATTTCAGCGTTCTCACTATTCGAGCTGATTTTAGTAAAGTGAATCAGCGTTTGTATTTGGACGGCCTTGATTGTCTTGTAAAATACAATAAAATTATTGACAGATGTGGTCAGTAAAAAGCATCTGGCAATATGAAATATAATAATAAAAGGTGATGGAGGGAAGACCATAAACATGAGAGAAAAGAAAGACTTTTGTTTTGTTTTTTTAAAGAAAATGGGTTTGAAGAAGAATAGACAATTAATGAAACCTGAACAAAACAAAAAAAAAAAAGAAAATATAAATTGAATGAATTGAATTAAATAAGGATGAATAAATGTGGAAATAAAAAAAATGAATTAAAAATCGGATAGAATGAAGAAAAAAATACTCTAGGGAAAGAAAAGAATGAAACAAGCAGAACAAGAAAAAGAAATGAAATATCTATGAAAAGAAAGAAGAAACTAATTTTAAGAAAAGCACGTGAAAAGGCCGAGTTGAAAGAGAGTAATGTGTGAATTCAAAATATGAAGGCAGAGAACGCCTTCTGAAAAAAAACTTGCTCGAATTTTAAATGTCTTCAGGAAGGCCTTGATCAAATTATTTTGTTACGACCGACCAAAATATTTACACTCATTAATGGCCACAGCTGACATCATCCTGAGAGTTTTGCTTTCGTCTAACAAAAATCAATAGGAAAAGAATTTAATAGAAAAGACAAACTGGTATGTGGTTATTCTATACAACGCACCGGACATCCAAAGGTTCCGGATAATGAACCAAATTATAACCATCAAATAATAATAGCGAAAAAATAGAGAAAATTGAAGGCCCTACCCCCAGAGCAGGCAATGATATGTGGCTCGGTAATCATAGAAGTTATGTGGTACATACCTTCATATAGAAAAATTAGAGACCATTGTGAGAAATTTGATTATCTTTCCTCAGGAAAATACGAATAGATTAGAAGTCATCTACTCACATCAGTGACTACAATTTACTGCTTATATAAAGAATATAAGATAATAAAAACTAATATCTTTTATTTTATTCTCAGCTCTTTCATTTATTCTCCTGAATAATAATAATAATAATAATAATAATAATAATAATGCTATCGCATGCATCATCCCAAAGCTGATGTTGATCGTCTGTATGTGCCCAGATCCGAAGGAGGCAGAGGATTAGTTCAACTAGAACTGTCCTACAAAACTACAACAATTGGCCTCCAAAGATACTTGGAAACTACAGAAGACTGGATGATGGTATGCGTCAAGGAACATGAAAGTAGTAAGCGTCTTTACTCTGTAATGAAAGAAGCCAACAAATTCAAAATGGAGCTTCAAATGGACGTAGATATGCAACTACAGCACAATACACCGGCTGAAACTGCAAAATACTTTAAAAAGACAGCAAAGACGAATGCAACCGACCAGATACAGAAGCGATGGCAAGATAAACCGCTCATGGCCAATACTCTGCCCGTATCAAACAAGCTGATGTAGACAAAACACGTCAGTGGCTACGCAGTGCAGGGTTGAAAGCGGAAACTGAATGTTTTATCCTTGCTGCGCAGGACCAATGCTTGCTAACTAGGAATTATCAAGCACATATACTAAAATATTATGTCAGCCCAAAATGCAGATTCTGTGATAAATATCCAGAAACGATTGATCATCTTGTATCAGGTTGCACGATGTTGGCGCCCACTGAATATAAAACCCGACATGACAGAGTGGGCCAATATCTGCACTGGAAAATCTGCAACTTCTACGGGAACGAAACTGAAAGAAACTGGTATGAACACCACCCAGACCCGGTTACGGAGATAGGACCTGTTACAATTCTATGGGACTACACAATTCACACTGACAGAACAATCAAGGCCAACCGCCCAGATATTGTTATTAAAGACCACAAACAAAAACGGTGCCTCCTTATTGATATGGCAGTCCCTGCTGACTGCAATGTATCTTTGAAGATATTCAAAAAGCTGTCAAAATACAAGGACCTTGAAATAGAAATCTCGAAATGTGGCATATGGGAACATCGACAATCCCTGTTGTAGTTGGAGCCCTAGGACTGGTTGGAAAAGATTGCAGTAGACTAATTGCAGGGATTCCTGGAAGCCCATGCCTCAAGGAGATACAAAAAATTGTTCTGGCAAGTACAGCCCACACTTTACGAAGGGCTTTATCTATGTAATTTTTATTTTATTTTATTTTTTATTTTTTTTATTTTTTATTTTTTTTTGTCAGTGAAAAGTGTCATGATGCCATTTCTATCCTTAGGTCCCTGGGTGGGACCCGGAAAGAAATGTGTAAACGCCAGAAAGCAAATAAAATAATAATAATAATAATAATAATAATAATAATAATAATAATAATAATAATAATGAAGACAAACCCCGTACCCATCAGTTGTAGACAGCTCCTCACCCTGTACCCATCAGTGGCTACGTAGTACATAGTTAAAAGCTTAAACGGAAGGATTTATCCTTGCTGCACTGGATCAGTGCTTGTTAACTAGAAATTATCAATCGCACATACTAAGATATTGTGTTATCCCAAAATGCAGGTTCTGTGATAATTACCCAGAAACAATCGATCATCTTGTATCAGGTTGCACGATGTTGGCACCCACTGAATATAAAACCCGACATGACAGAGTGGTCCAATATCTGCACTGGAAAATCTGCAACTTCTACGGAAAGGAAACTGAAAGAAATTGGTATGAACACCACACAGACCTGGTTACGGAGATAGGACCTGTTACAATTCTATGGGATTACACAATACACACTGACAGAACAACCAAAGCTAATCGCCCAGATATTATTATTATGTTATTAGAGACCGCACACAACAAAGGTTCCTCCTTACTGATATGGCAGTACCTGCAGACTGCAAAAAAAATGCAAAAGATTTTTCTCACGAGTACAGCCCAAATCTTACGAAGGGCTTTATCAATGTATAATATTTATTTATTTTTTGTGTCAGTGGAAAATGTCATGATGCCATTTCTATCCTTAGGTCTCTGGGTGGGACACGGAATGAAATATGTACAGACCAGAAATCAAATGAAAGAAAACAACAACAACAACAACAACAACAATAATAATAATAATAATAATAATAATAATAATAATAATAATAAATATCAAAATAGAAGAATCTAGAAATGAAAATCTCAGAAGTATGTGTTTGGGACCTGAAAAGAAATGAGTATCCACCAGAAATCAAAGGCAGTAATAATAATGCTAATTCATTCCTTCATAGAAAACATAACATACTACCTCTTGAACAAAAAGGGCGCAAGCATGGCTCTTATGGATGTAAACTCTAATTACTTGTTATTAAGATGATCTTGGAAAACTGCTTCAATACAAAGAAACATCACACTAGTGCCTGGATAAATTACTGTAAGGCAGTCGATAGTGTACCCCATTCCTGGATCTTAACGTCTTTAAATATATAGAAGAGTTCACTCGTCGTCATCAATTTCATCAAATTATATCGATATGGAAAACAACACTTCAATCATATAAATGGAGTCTATAAGTCTGGTCAAATAAACATCAACAGAGGAATATTTCAAGGTAACTCTTTGTCTCTCTTACTATTTTGTATATTACTAATAGCATTAACCAACGAATTTTCAGGGCGGAATATGGCTATAAGATATCTCAAAAGAAAATGGATGACTTAAAGTTGTATGCTAGAAATGGCAGTGAGCAGGAGGGTTTCCAGAAAACAGTAAAATCTTTCAGTGATGACATTGGAATGGAATTCGGTTTGGATAACTTTGATAAGGCCACAATTTTACGAGGATCCCTACGACAAACCTCATCTATTGCCGTAGAATCTGGGGTAACAATCAAAGATTTAGAGCGAGAAGCTTATAAGTACCTCGGTATAAATGGAAGTGAAGGAATTCACCATGAATAAATGAAAACAAATAGTGTGAAAAGAGTACTATAGAAGGGTGAGACTGATATTAAGAACTGAACTGAATTCTCAGGAGATAATTATGACCATTAATAGCCTTGTCACCCCACTGGTTCTTGAACAGATGAAATAACGCTGGCAAGACAAACATCAGAATTGCCAATATCCAGAAAGTGCTAATAAAGCCGATGTTGATAAAGTTAACTCTCATCGATGGTTACGAACATCTGGATTAAAGGCTGAAACGGAAGGCTTTATTCTTACAGCGCAAGACCAGAGTCTTTTCACTAGGACTTTTCAGGCAAATATCATACATAATAATGTGTATCCAAAATACAGGTTCTGTGACAAATATCAAGAAACCATAGACCATCTAATCTCAGGATGTTCTGTACTCGCGCCAAATGAATATAAAAATCGTCACTGTACAATGTGCAAACACTTGGAAAAGATCTTTATAAACACTGGTATGAATATAACCCAGCACAGGTTATAGAAATAGAAGACATTACAATGCTATGGGATTACACCATCTTTACAGAGTAGAAGATTGAAGCAAATAGGCCGGACATAAATGTCAAAAACCGAAAAGAAAAAAATAGCCTACTAATTGCTATGGCTTGCCCTGCGAACTGTAATATAGCAGCCAAGGAATTTGAAAAATTATCGAAGTAAAAATACCTGGAAATCGAAATAGAAAAAAGTGTGGAAATTGAAACAAGAATGGTACCAATGAACCTTTCACAGTGGGTGCGCTTTTAATGTTAAAAAAAGAAATACAACACATTGAAAAAAATTGTCTTGATGAGTACAACCCACAAACTAAGAAGAACTTTGTCCCTGTAACGCTAATGAGGTTATGGGAGTTAGAAAAACAAATCATGAAATGTAGCCATAACAACAAACCACTACCTGCCTTAGGTCTTCCCGCAGACTTGGTAGGTAGTTCGACCATTGCAGAAATGGAAATATAATAATAATAATAATAATAATAGTAATGATGATGATAATAATAAATCGCCCAGACATCGTAATTATAATACACACAGACAGAACAATCAAATCTAATCGCACAGACATAGTGATCAGAGACTACAAAAACAGAAGATACCTTCTTATTGCCATGCCAGTCCCTGCAGATTATAATGTTTCTTTGAAGATCTACAAAAACTATCAAATACAAGGATCTTGAAATGGAAATCTCAAAAATATGGTACATGAGGATATCTACAATTCCAGTTGTAGTTGGAGCTTTCATTTGATTGGAAAAGGGTCTGATAGACTTATTGAAAAGATTCCTGGTAGCCAATGCCTCAAAGAAATACAAAAAATGTAAACACAAGTACAGCTCACGCCTTACGAAGGGCTTTATCTATGTAAAATGTGTGTGATTTTATATTTTTTAAATGCTCAGTGGAAAATGTCATGATGCCATTTCTGACATTAGGTCTCTGGTTGGGACCCGGAAAGAAATGCGTATACATCAGAGATCAAACGAAATAATAATAATAATAATAATAGTAAGAAGAAGAAGAAAAAGAAGAAAAAGAAGAAGAAAAAGAAGAAGAAGAAGAGAAAAGTATCGATTCTGTCGGATATAAAAATTCAGACAACGTCATTCGCACCCGGATCGTTACCATATTTACAGAAGAATCGATAAAGAAAGACAGAAAAGTGAGAACTACGTAGACTTAAATTACGGAATAAAGAGGATGTGAGAATTGCCGAAATGGTCAAGATCCTGATTATTGCAATCGTAGCATTAGGAACAGTGTCAGAAAAATTTACCCTTTGGTTGAAAACATATTTAACAATGAGTTTTAATGTTTTGCATGCCGGTTAGCTAGTCACAACCGGAGAAATACTCAATAGCTAATGAAGCGAAATTTAGCGTGCTATTCATTATGTGCAAAACCAGCAGATAACACACGAAAATATGCAGAAAAAGTATTATGATACTAGATAAGAAGCTGCCCAATGCGAATAATACTACCTTAAAAGCCTTCATCACTGTTATGGCCCGGTTCCTTGTACCACGGTGATGGTCCAAGGTAGAACCAATAAAGAAGAACTCGAACACGGATATGGAATAACACAGATATATTACAAACAGGAATATACACAGAGAAGTAGAAAGTGTTTGTACGAACAATCAGGTTTAGTAGTAATTGCCTGAACGGGACTCTGTTTCGGACTGCCTCTGACTCGACTGACTGACTCGCTCGCTCTGACTGACAGACTTCACTCCAGACTTCAGACTGAACAGTATTTAGTCACCCCCCACTAGGGCATCATGTGGCACAATGCCGGTTTAACGTGGGATCACCGAGCCCGTGGGATCACCGAGCCCGTGGGCTCGGCCAAAAATATCCCCTTTGAACCCGTATAAACGGGTTCAGGTTCGGTTTACCTCCCCGAAAGAGACTCCGCCCTTCGGCGTAGCCTCTTTCGGGTTCCTCCCCGCCCGAAGGCAGAGAGTTCAACTAATCAGCCGCTCACCCTACTTCGGACTGAACCCCCTGCTTCCTCTTGAGGCGCAGTATTTATTACGTATGGGATAGTCAATTATGTTATTATGGGTAAGGTCCCATAACAATCACAGTAAGTAGGGAGTAGTAGACGCAACAAGCAACGATAAACCGCAGAAGAACTCAAAATTGATCGCTGCATTTAAGTATTGCATTAATATTTTAAAAGTTCAACGATAATTCTTCTGTCGCCACTCAATTTAAAGAAATTTGATGTACGTAGGTCCTTACTTTTCGAAAAAACAATTACTTTTATTTCACAGCTGACTTTTGCTTGATTTCGCAATTAATTTAGATTATTCGCAAATTTAATTCCAACTTATGAAAATTGTTATCGTACAAAAAATTTTGTCGCAAAAATTACGTAAAAATTCGCCGAAAACAATCGCAGTAATGAAACCTTGAGAATCCAAAATTTCAGGATTTCTTGTCCGGATCTGGCCCGAAATTATTTTAATTTATCCACGGAGTCGGTCTGATTCCAAAATGCTATATGTTGGGCTACAGCCTCTAGGCGTAAAGTTGAAAAAGTGATACAATGACACGCTGACATTCGCATTTATTATATAGAAGAAGAATAATCAAAATACAAATCATTAATATTACTGCATTGGCTTTTAATATTAGAATTAACAACACTGTTGAAGACATCGATGTACGTTCGTTTGTTGATAAATATCAATTATACTAAATAAAAAAGGAAAAAAAAATATATAGCGCTATTTTAGCAGATGGCAAATTCAAACAGAAAGTAAAAAATTGGAGAGAACGCAAAATTGTATCCATTATTACTGGAATGCTTAGAACTGTCGCAAAGAATCTTGCAAAGAGATTGATGGAATAGATAATCCAAAGAAGAATCCCGATGACGTTATGAATATAAGCTAGAATAGTAAGTATCCTGCAATACTGAGAATAATTGTTGCAATTTAATAGGATGCAAGGCAGCAGATGTTTATATCGAAATAAAATTTAATAATAATAATAATAATAATAATAATAATAATAATAATAATAATAATAATAATGGCATAATACACTATCAAATTTAATCATAAACAAGACAAATATTGGGTTTCAAAATCGTGGATTTCCGTACCTGTTTTTCTAGCGTACCCGAATAACAGGTTTCTCTACTTGATTTATTCCTCACATCCTCTCCTCGCTGTTGCCGAGCTACGCAACACCGCTCTCTTGGAATCTCGGATCACTCTGTAGTATCTATTGATATTCTATTCCAATCATCTGTTAATCAGGAACCTCCTATTTATAAGACCTCATTCCGATACCAGCATGCTGATTGGGACTCCCATCGTGATTTTCTTCGTTATGCCACCCTGGACTAATATTTTCAAACATTAAATCGAGAATTGTGGCATAGAGGTTTTCACTTTAAATACTTCTCGGAAAATACCAGGTGAGATCTAAGTTTCTTTCATGGTTCACACCAGCATGCTCTGTCGACACAGCCCACAGGAACCACTACTTTCGGCTATACTAGCACATCTCCAGTCACAACAGGCGCCTATTCGTTAATGTAAACGAGCCCTCTAGGAAACTAAGTCTCTATTCCTCCTCCCTTCAATCAATTTGAGGCATTAACATCTTCTGTTAAAGCTGAATCTTTCGCTCGTAAATTCTCCTCAATCTCTACTCTTGACGCATCTGGAGTATCCCTGCCTAACTTCCCACCTAGAACTGAGTCTCGTTTGAGTGATATGCATATGACCCCTTCTATGGTTCCTGCTATCATCTCTATCATCATGGATCGCCACAAAGTGAACCTGATGGTATCCCTGTAATAGTCATTAAGAAATGTGCTCCCGAACTGGATCCTATTCTCACTACACCATACAATAAGTACCTCGCTGCCTCTTGATTTCCAGCCTGCTGAAGGTCCTTATCTGTTGTTCCAGTTTTTAAGAACTCTGTCGGCCTATTAGCAGTAACTCCAGAGACCCTAATCAATGCTGAATTAGTTAAGCATTTCATATTTCAGGGCTTTTTTTCAAACAAGCAATATGGTTTTCGTTTCTCGAGATTAACTGCCGATGTACTAACGATAATTGCGGAAAGAGTCTGCCAAGCTCTAGATAAAAATAATGAAGTCCGTGCAGTAGCTTTGGACATCTCGAAATCTTTCGATAGTGTTTGGAATGCAGGTCTTCTCTACATGTGTCTCTGGACAGATTTTTGAAATTATCCCATCTTCCCTGTCGGATCGTGAAATGAAAGTAATCCTGAACGGCCATTCTTCCTTTCGTACTAATGCAGATGTCTCCCAATCCATCCTTGGTCCTACTTTGTTCTTAACTTTCATCAATGACCTTCTCGATGGCATCTGCTCTCAACTTGGTATCTCCGTTGATGGCACAACCATTTATTCATATCTTGATAGTAAGTCTGATCAGTTTGATAACGTCAAAATGGCAGCTGATATCTAAAGCGACCTTTAGTCTGTCGTTAACTCGGGCAAAGAATGACTTGTTAATTTTAACTCTTCCAAAACTAAACTACTGTCTATTAATCATCAGATAAATACTTCGCTATTCTCTTCGAATTTAAGCGCAGGACTAGACTGGCGATGAGGTATCACCAATGTACAGTTGAGCTGTCTAGATATAATCGTAATACTAACAGTTTCTTTTCTCGCAATTCTTGCCTGTGGAATTCCCTTCTCGTTCCATGCTTTCCAACCAACTTTAATCTGCATAACTTTAAATGCAATATCAATTGCTATCTACTGTTCTCCTGATTACTTTCCCTCTGTTCTCGATCCTTAACAATGTTCTTGCTTGTAACTCTTCTGCACCCAGCGACCTCTTGTGTCTCTGTGATTTACTGCCTTGCTTGAGGTGAAGTCCATTAAAAAAATGTCAGTTGAAAGATTTTCTTTTCTTCGAAAATAACAACCAGAATCAATCTTCTCTTTGAATGTTCGAATCAGACTGAATTTCATAATCCGAATCTATGTTTTCTAAATAGCCTAAGTGGTTGATTATCTGCCCATATAATCCTTGTTGTAGACTACTGTTGTATTTTTTTAACATTATTTTTTGTTTTTAATTTCACATGATTGTTCTGATGCATTTGTTCTGAGCTGAAATTATTATTATTATTATTATTATTATTATTATTATTATTCACACTACAATTCGTAGGGTTTCATGTAAAAACAAGTCTGATTATTACTATATTATTTTCCTTATTATTCTTGCTTATTTCAAAACTTTAATTTGGATTGTTTCAGTTTTTCTTTTCCAAGCCAATGGATTCCAAGTGCGTCAATAATACAGGAAATATTTTTTTATATTTTCTTTTCACAATTGTGTTCAGTTCTCTCGCAATGAGCAAGTATTTTCTTTCGTACGGTATTTTCTTTTGCAAGCACTAGGTATTTCCACTCGTAAGGTATTTTATCTCGCAAAGACCAGGTATTGTCTCATGTAAGGTATTTTATCTCGCAAGGAACAGGTATTTTTCTCGTAAGATATTTTATTTCACAAGGACCAGGCATTTTCTCTTGCAAGGTATATTCTCTTGCAAGCAACATGTATTTTCTCTCGCAAGGACCAGGTATTTTCTCTTGTAAGATACTTTTACTCGCAAGGACCGGGTATTTTCTCTCGCAAGGAGAAGGTATTTTTTTTCGTAACGTGTTTTCTCTCGCAAGAAGCGGGTATTTTAGCTTGTAAAGTATTTTCTCTCGCAAGGACCAGGTATTTATATATATAGCGCGAGGCGGAGAGAAAGAACGTTTTTGAAAAATTCACATGATTAACTACAGCTTGTGGAA
>OZ010576.1:136568529-136571029 GCA_963932145.1 Acanthosepion lycidas
GTTTGCAATAAATATGCTTTTCTTAATTAACTGTTGAGAGTTAATAAATACTGAGATGGGCCTATTGTAATTATTCATATTTCAAATTACTCAGAAGTGGAGAAAACACAAACCACTTAATAATAAGTGAACTGATTCTATCTCTAGCCCAACTTACCTACCCCACTCTCTCTCTCTCTCTCTCTCTCTCTCTCTCACACACACACACACACACACACACTTTCTCCGTATACCCATACACTCACATATATATATAACCTCCATAAATATGCAAAATTTATATTTATTGCTACTTATGTTAACAATGTAAAGGAAAAAAAATCGAGCTAGCTAACTGGTTTTGAACTTCGCTCAATAGAGCTAATAAAATTGATAATTCTATTTTTATTAACCTCGATTTAGCTAGGTGCGAAACCGGTTAGCTAACACGTTTTTCATTTTCTTTTCCTTTTAATTATTGACATGACTGGTAAAAAATGCAAATTTTGTTTGTTTGTGGCGATCATTAAGTTTTGTACCACCAATAAAATCTTTAAATATAAATATATAAATATATATATATATATATTTTTTTTTTCTATGTGTGTATATGTGTGTGTGTTTCTTATCAAAATTTTGTTATATTTATTGAATACATGAGTTTAAGTTGACGACCCTTTTTTTAAGCAATATAATTTTCGTCTGTCTTGAATTTTCGCTAATCATTGGTAAATTAAAAGCTAACTTTGGGTGGGTTCGAACATGTGTTTCCTTTACATAACACAAAACAACGTGTAACGTGACGTGTTTTAGACTTCCCAGATACGAAGGAAATTCATTTCAAAAATAAAATTCATGAAAGAACGCACATCGTTCAGGACGATTGTTCGAAGCCAATATCTACTAACTTTTACTTTCTTATTAAAAGCATAAAAAATACAGAATTAATGGATTTTAATTTATAATATTTCGACTGACAAGAGATTAGACTGTTTAATTTTGATTGTTTAAATATACCGACTTTTACGGTTAAATTCCACATAATTGTTTGAATTAATTCTGACAAAATATATATATATATATATATATATATATATATATATATATATATATATATCCTTGTGCAGGTATGCAGAAAATAGAAAAGAACACGTTGGGTGCATAATCCGGGGTTCCTTAGTATTTTTGTTTTTATTTTTAAGAAGACAGTGCTCCATACAGAAGTAGAGCTTATATTATAATAATATTTTTTGTTTAAAAATATGATTCCTTCGCTACATAAGAGTTGTCATGTTTCAAAAACGAGAGCCGAAAATTCCTAAAATTTCGCAAGAAGATGAAACGGGACTAAACACCACAATCCAACTTAATTTTATTAATTATTTGGATGATTTCGGCTCTCGTTTTTGAAACATGAGAACTCTTATGTAGCGAAGGAATCATATTTTTAAACAAAAAATATTATTATAATACATAGTGATATATATACATAGTGAAAAGTTCATAAATTTCTTGATAAAAATATATTTATATGTCACTAAATCTTCTGATACTTAATTAGTTGATTACAAATCATCAACTCAATAAAAAATAAGAGAAATCGCAATTCTTAGAAAATAAAGAAATTAGGAAACAAAATGAAAATTAAAAAAAAACGACAAATTCTAATCTGTTGAGAAACTGTCAAAATGGATTCTTTTATTATTTTAATCGCATTTCTCCTGCAGTTGTACAATTCAATCCGATTAGAAAGCTGTAAAATCTATAAGAGAGCAAATGACTTCTTAAATATCTACATGCTTGATATTTTTATTTAGCAAGTAATTGTCGGATTAATACAAAGTACATTTATATTATCTTATATTAAGTAAACTTAATGAGTAATAACATTAATAATAAAAATTGTGTAGCAAAAACATTAATAAAGTGTGAGACGAAAGCATTATTAAAAAAGATTTTAATTCACAATTAGGATTCGCTTCATTTTCATCTATCCTTGACACTTTGCAAATCAATCTGCCAGTCTATTGTATATATGAGCACACGCAGGTAAAATATCTATCTATCTATCTATCTATCTATCTATCTATCTATCACCATATATATATATATATATATATATATATATATATATATATATATATATATGGGTGGGTGTTTGTGTGTTTGTATGTAGCTACTGAGAGATGAAAAATAAGTTACGTGTACAGGAAGTTATTTAATTAAGTAACAAGTACTTAAAAAGCTGGTGCGTATTTGTATATATATATATATATATATATATATATATATATATACACTTGTATATGCATATACATGTGTGTGAGCGTGAACAGATATATTTTTTTCGCTCCTGTTTAAAAAAGATATTTTCTATAAACCGTGATTTTCTCGCAAGCGTTACATTCCCGGCAACTCTCGATCTTTATATCATGATAGATTTTTACACACACACGCACGCACACACACACACACATACACACACACACACACACACACACATATATATATATATATATAT
>OZ010576.1:136581029-136653529 GCA_963932145.1 Acanthosepion lycidas
ATTACTTATTTGAATGTGTATTCCAATTACTTTAATTAATCATCTCTCAATTGGCGAATCCCTGACCTCTCAGACACTGGACATTGCTCAGTGAGTTGAATTAATAACAGATTTAAATATACTGGAATTAATTTGAACTAATAACAGATTAAATTGAACTAATATAAGGTTTACATATATTTTAAATATATTAGGATTAGATTTCATCATGTTTGTTTTTATATTTATTACTTTTTTGCCAAAAACATAATCTACTTTGTGATTTAAAATCAAATTTTCGGTATGAAACTTTAAATAAATATTTCATAATAGATGACGTAAATATATTTTTACCTTTTAGAAATCATAGTGGGAATTAACATTGTGTAACATTAATGAGCAAAGAATGCAATTTTAATATCTATTTGTTAATAATTCTTTCAGGCCTTAAATGAATTCGCCTTTTTCTTTGTAATTCATTGTGTAGAAGTAGTAGCATTGAATAAAAAATATAATTTAATAAAATAAACACATTGGTAAAAATCTTTGTGTGTGTCTCTCCATGTTGTCTTTTTTTATTTTATTATTTATTAGCTGACATACCCGGAACTACAAACGCAAAATTTTAACAGCATTAAAATTTCAGACATATAAACTTTGGCCAATATTGATATAAGAAAATGCAAGAAAAATACTTCTTTCTGTGTTCTATGTTTTGAACTCAAATCGTTACAAATATTTGGCTGAATCTATGGTTATTTGTTAATTCTCCTTCTAGACAATAATAACATTTGATATTTTTATTGAGAATTCATGTGTAACTGGTGTAGTTCAAAATTGCGTCATTTCATCAGCATAACGCAAGAGGCAGCAGACATTAAACACAGGTCTTGTCCGTTTTAGGGAAATTGACTGTAATTGGACGGAATCAAATATTATAAAATCATTTTTTCACAAATATTTGAAATAAAAAATGACTAATTAGTAAAATTTGACTTTGTAAATTCTCGAAATATATAAAGATAAAAAATAAATGAAAAATTTTTGTAAAATGAGAAAAAAATTTCTCAATTTTACTTAATGTTTTGATGTTTTAGAAAATGAATTTATTCAGGCGATAGTCAACACCTTCAAGAGATAACACTCCTTCAAAATTATTAACATTTCAATTGATCCTTAATTTTTTTTGTTATTGTAACTATCTTTATTATTGTCTCAAGTATTATATTTCATCATTCAAAAAAGACTGATATTCAAAACGATGCTATGATATTTGGATGGATAGTAGAAACAAAGCATCAACGAATGTATAAAAATGAGGGTATTTTTAATATATAAAGTTAGACAGACCTTTCTAGAAAACTGAAAAAGAACACGAATAAATGAAAGTAATAAATAAAAAAAAACAAGTAAAATAAATTAATCTAAAGAAATAAATAAACCATGTAAATAATAAACAAATTATCAAAGTATGCCCACCAAACGCGTTAGAGTAATAGAATCTAATCACAATGCATCACTGATCTGTATATATAAAAAGTAGAGCAAAAACATAGCGAACATGGCATGGCCACAGCGTTTAGCGTGAAAAAGACTGTCTCTTCTGCGTGTTGACTTCAATGTCCCATTATATATATATATATATATATATATATATATATATATATATATATATATATATATATAAGAAATATAGTCTTAAGGTGTGCTATATTTATGGAATAAAGTGCTCAATATCAGAGATAGAGCGTGTGTAAATATAAAAGTGAACATAGAAGTCAACACTTAGAGGCAACAGTCTGTTTCATGCTATATGCAATCGTCAGGCCACACCTGACGGCCTGACGATTGCATATAGCATGAAACAGACTGTCGCCTCTAAGTGTTGACTTCTATGTTCACTTTTATATTTATATATATATATATATATATATATATATATATATATATATATATATATAAGTAAAGAAAATTAATTTTCAGATGAACACAACAATTTTTCTTAGAAAAATGATGAACCCGACAAATTTATCTTAGAAAAAACAAGATCCTGATCATGACAATGTGCTAAGGTCGGAAGTACTAGGAATAAAATGAATATGCATCAACACTAATATATATATTAGGTTGGTGCAAAAATAATGTCGTTTTCTAACATATGTTACTATGTGAGAAAACGACATTATTTTGCACCAACCTAATAATTACTTATAAGTTCTTACATTAAAATATCTGACACGGGCTCTATCTCTCAGAATGAATATGTATGTATATATATATATATATATATATATATATATATATATATATATATATATATATATATATATATATATATACGAAGGGAGAGAGAAGGACGAAAGAGAGTAAATGATACAATATTATTAACAAAGCCAAAGCTTTAGTCTGTCGGTCATCTATTTATTCGTGCTAATCTCTTTCTCTGATAAACACTACGTTAAGAGAAGTAAGCACCAAGAATAAATCCCTCCAAATAAAAGTGATAAGGTTTTTAATGATCCCATAAATGCTAAGTCTTGGATATACAGCTGTAGTAGATATTTACAGTGTTTCTAATTTCTGTTACATTACGAAAATAGTCGTTTACTCAATGTTAGTCGCACTCATTTGAATTGATTAATTATTGCTATTCTTATAATTTCTTGTATCGCAATACCTGACGTATACTGTAGTCATTTTCTGCTGATCAAATGATGGCAAGCCTCTTCAAATGCCCGGCTAGCGTAGAAAGGGAGATTGGCGAAGTGAATTCAAGTTTCAGGCTAGTCTATAGCATTCACTTTTACACAAATACTCATCCTCATCCTCTTCGGTTCAGGATGAAATAGCAGAATAGTCTGAGCTCTCTAGATTTGTGTGGTAGCTAGTCCCAAATAATAAATACTCTGAATTCAAAACTAAGACGAACCCACAGGAAAACATACTACTATATTTCCTAAGAAATCAAATCAAATCACAGATATTAAAACAAATGTATCTATGGCGAATCATGATCACCTATGTCTAAAAATAACATAGTATATCAAAATTATTTCTTTCCGATATGCGCTGACCTCAAGCTTACTCTGATCAATCTCAGTTCATGTTGCCCACGTTTTAATTGCTCGAAAGCATCAAAATCAGGTAACATATTTAGTATTAAACAGAAGAGGAATTGTCAGTTTTGTTTTGAAGTTAGACAATCGTCATTTTAGTGTAAAAAACGAATAATCAAATCTGTTGTAGAATTTTTGCTTGCGTATATCACTGACTTTTTCGGCTACACTTATTTGAACTAATTCTAAATTTGAAGATCGTGTAGCACCAGAAGATGTATTTATAGGACCCAGCTTTATCATGTTCAAACACAGCCTCACCTTACTTGCTTTCACTTATACTTGCTTCGCCCAATATCTTTTGCACGTTTCTACAAAGATTTTACCCCACATGAACAGTTTTTGTTACAGTGATCTTTTTTATTTCATAAATTTAAATATTAGCCCTTTTATTAATTCTTCAAGCTGTAGTTATGTAGGTTTCAAACTTTCATTAATAATAAGGGATATAGAAGCGTTGCATCACAGTCACGATACAGTTTATATTTTAACTTCTGGTCCGACATTGCATCATTTCTGGAAAGACATTATCAAATTGACTGACATATGACATGAAGTATTGATGGATAAATTCAGGCATTTCGTCATCTTTTTATTTCATAAGTTACAGTTGCGATTAGAAAAGGCTAATTTAACCATAAATATTTTGAAGTACTGCAAAAGAGAAGGGACAAGCTAAATAGTAGCTGATCTTAGAGCTTCCTATAAACAAAATCTGATAGCAATTGCTGCAATAATCCTGTTAAGTAATAATCTGAACAAAGTTGTTTTTCTTGTTCTCATAAAATCTCTTCACCTAAAATATTTCCCAGAATAGCGACAAACACGAACACGTATTGTTGTCCTACATTATTATAATAAGGATTAAGAAGCTTAATGAATATCTCTTCAATTTTATTCAAATCTGAAGATGAGCGGATGAGTTTCTGGTCGTCTTATTAACACTTTTCTTCTCAAAAATTCACCCAAAAATCAAACTGAATTTCATACCCCGATTTTGAATTTAGGAACTAGATTAACACCAAAACAACTCTCTTTGAAAAAATTGTCCCCGGATGGGCTAAGTATTAAATCATAATCATCGTCATCATCCTGAGCCAATTCGAATCTATTTCTAGACAAATAACCTTTCAATAAACACTCCATGGCCCCTGCGTTTGCTATTCCCTGGAAGTCATACCAGCAAACCTATCGATCTTATCTATCCATTATTCGTCTGATCTTTTTCTACTGCGTTTGCTACATATTAATCACCATTCAACCAGACTTTGGCTCCATCTATTATACTTTGTTCTTGTTACTTGTCCCTCCTTCGTTTAGTTTATCGCTTAATCATTTCTATACTAAATTGTCTTACGATTGAAAATTAAAATAATTTTAAATTATTTTTAAAAAACGGTATATAAGTATAGATGAGTCCATTGGTAATTAATATTGTGATGTACAAGGCAGATCTTAACTAGCAAGGATTGCAAATATGTGGAAATAAAAAATATGAAAAAACACGAAATTTTCATATCCATTTTTTTTCTGATAATTCTAGTTTATCATCAAGATTATTCGTCTTTTAGTATTGACAATTTCTGCCTATTCAAAATTTTAACTTTTTAAAAGTACTTTTTCTCCATCACCTCTCCTCACAACTATGGGTTAAACAGCAGAATAGACTGGGTTCTGTAGCTTTTGATGGCAGCCAGTCATGTCAAAGGAGAATTCTGAATTTGCAATAAACTAATACGTTCGTTTGATTCGTTTTGTTTTACGGCATATCAACACCTCAATGGGTCATTTAATGCTGACAACTTTTATTTTCCTGGTAATATTTTTCTTTTGTCAAAAATCTATTTCTGTTAATACTTTTTTTTCCTCAAAAATGTATAGTTGATAATATTTTTTCAAAAACGTACAGTTAGCAACATTATTTTTCAAAAACGTATTACCAGAGGCCTTGCTGTTGGACGCAGTGCATCATTCCGCCCAGGACTCGGATGCACTTCATCGTCATACCCAGTACGAGATCTGGGTTTGGGGGTTGACTATTTTCCCATAGCTGGGACCCTAACAGGTGTTACAACTGCGAGTCATGGTGGATCTGGGAACATCAGCAATTGAGAGGTGGTTCCACACTCCTCAAAACCTCCTGATCAGAGGCTTTGCTGTTGGACGTAGTTTATCGTCTTACCCAGGACGCGGATGCAGTTTATAGTCATACCCAGGACGGAACATACTAATAATAAAGAAAAGGAAGTTGCAGTGAGTCATGATCGCCTACTTTCTGAAGGAATTTAAAATTTAAATTGTAAGTATCTACCGTAAGGAAAATAAACATACTGGCTTGGTGAGGAGTAGATGCAAAATTAACATTTTATGTTCAGCTGAATTTTGATTAATTAAGAGTAATCTCCTCCAAGTTAATTATTTGAAATATTTTTACTTACTATTGAAATAGTTACCCCTGTGGAATTCTCTTCCAGTTTCTTGCTTCCATGTCATTTACAATCTTCAATAAATTTAAATGCATCTTCAATCGCCACCCTCCGTCTTCCTGAAACTTGTTCTTTTATTGTCCTTTCTCTTCCACTCCCAGAAACCTCTTACATCTTAGTAGAATTATCGCTTTGCTTTTAGGGTGAAATAATTACAAAAATACATCACATACTAGACGATATTATTTCCTAGCCAAAAAGGCTGAGTCAAAGTGAATAATCTGGGCATTGGTAGGTTACCTTGCCACTTTATTCGACATAGAAATTAAAGCACCGAAATTAATGTAAGCACAGTATTATGACCTTTCTGACCCGGATGAAGGCTTAGGTGTTAGCGCGTTTGATTTGGGACCAGAGGGTCTATAGTTTGATTAGAAGCACTGAGTCGGCCAGACCGAGGGAGGAGGAAGAGTGTAAGGGAATCTCATTAATCATAAGTGGCCGTGAAAAAGGAAGTCTCTCATTTCAGCGGTCAGTCTCGTACTTGTCAAATAGCAGACTTTCTAGTACATTTGCACAGTAATTTAAAGAAATTATTTTCTTTCATTTTTTACAATTTTTATATTTTCTTCTCTCTCTCCCTCTATTTGTGTATGTGTGTGTGTGTTTCTCATTAATTTTATCACATTTTAGGATTATATTTACATACATATATTTGTCTCGAGAAATTGAATTCATAAAAGACGTCATCCGAAATTTGGAATAATTTTGTCTCATATTTCTTTAAGATATTTTTCTAAATTTTATTTTTCTTTCAATTTGTACTCCATCTTTCAATTTTACAGTTCAAGACCATTGATTTTATATTTTTTGAGATATTCGTATATTAATTCTTGTCGAGTTTGCATATTGTATGTGCTGCCATTCGTTGGAGATCAAATGACGCTCTTAACTATTCTTGCTGATTTTAGTCATGCCGTTTTATGGATAAATTTAATTCTTCCAGGATAAACCATTTCTTTATTTTTTATGCAAGGCTCGATATTGTTACAAGTACTTCGGTAATGGTAATCACATAGATATTCCGCAGTAAATTCACTTCTTTATAACGCTCATATTTTCCAGGTTTATTCTTTCAGGTTGGATTAGAATTTTCCCTTGAGTATTACCTTGTGACTTATTAAGGTATCATGTGACAACAAGTTATAGCAAGTCTTCAGCATAGCGAGTGTATGATCCTGGATATAAATCCATCTTAAAAACGAAAGAAAAATAACATTAGACTTGAAGCAAGAAATTTCAAATTAAATTGCAAAAAAATTACTATTTAATATACCGGTGAAACATTTAGGAATGAAATAAAAGATTTTAAGAACAGAAAAGAGAACTTTTACAAAACAATACAATCAATACATTAAGCGTTCATCCTATTAAGTCTGAATTTAATTACTACTTACTATTTTATTTAAGAGGGACATTAATTTATTCAGGCGAAAATATCGAAAATGCACTGATTTAAATATCTTTCATGGTAAATTTACTTCCGGATTCATACACCATATCTTATTTTCTCACAAAACTTGAATGAGGGATAATTCAAAACAATAACGATGAAGAGTAAAAAAAAGTATTAGAAAGCTGAATGACATTGGCTAAGGCAAACATTGATACAAAGGAAGTCATAAATTTAAATTTAGATTGGAACGTCCATATATCATTAACATTTTCGATGTAAAATTGGATTCGTTTTTTCCCCTTTTTTTTCTATTTATCTACTCAAAATTATATGTTTCGTCCAGAGAAGGATCATCTTCAGCCTAATAATAGTTTTATCAATATTCATGAATATACAGATATATACAATAATATATTGATAAAACCATTATTTGGCTGTTACAAATTTAAGTTGTTACGAATATTTATAAAACGCAACGCAACAATACGAGACTTTCTGTTTAACTATATGTATATATATATATATATATATATATATATATATATATATATATATGTGGGGGGGGTTGTAGGTACCTATAAAAATCCAAAAAAGCGATACCTAATATTTAAAATGCAGTTTAAAAATGATTTTTAAAAAAAATTCTAACGTAATATATTAAATTTAATATTTTCATTAAGGAAAAGAGTTTTCTGTAATTCAAACAAAATTTAAATTGATTGGAATTATTTTTTTTAAATCGGTAAAATCGTTAGAATCGACCATACTGACAAATCTGCCAACATTATTAAAAACTTTAAAAAATAAAATATTCTTTTCTGAAACTTTAATGAGGAAGATTAACTGAATTAAAACAAATATTACTTTTTTATAAAATATTGCAGAAAAGTAGTTTTTTGACACGGAAGTGGGTGTTTTTCTGGGGTATTGAGAGCCTTATCGATAGTGTGTGGCATTTTAAGTAAAGGGTACGTAATTGTAAAAAATATTTGGCGAATACAAGGCTATTAGCTTCTTTATATCATTTTTAACTACTCAGTAATCTTAAAAAATTAGAAAAATATTCTAAGTAATCTAATATTTTCTTTAATTTTAATGATTTTGACTTACGAAACGCTTGTTAATGAAATGTTAGAAAATTAACAATAAATTGAAAATTTAGTATTGTTGCCACTGCTGATTTTTAATCACACACAGACACACACACACACGCACACAAATACACACACGCAAATAAATTCCAAACAAAATTATTTATAAAATACTGAGGGTCACTGAATTGTAATAAGCTTTTCCATTTATGGTTAGTAAATATAGTTTTTACTAAATATATATATTTTTTATAACAATATCACCTAACCGCTACAAGCTAATACAAATATTTAATTCTTCAAAAATTATAATAATTAATATTTTTACAAAAGGAAACCACTTCTTGTAAAAAATCATTTTCATCCAAAACGATTTTTTTCAGAAAATAGTGTCCATAATATATCGTATTCCTAAAAGCAATTAAAACCGTTTCTAATTAAATAATATCTAGGAAATGAAATAAGTTGGCGTGGGGGTAATAGATGTTAAAAATATTTTTATCAGTATTTTCTAAAATGAATAATTTCTAAAATAATGTAATTCATTTGTGAATAAGTCCTGAAAGTTTCAATAAAATCCAACAATTATCTAATTTTTGCAAGAATATCCAAATCAATGTGCTTTTCACCAAAAAAAGACGCTCAAATTTCCCATATAAGTTAACGCAAAAAAAAACAAAAAAAAAACATTCGAAGGTTCTAGAAAGGATTAAAAATAATTGTTACATCCAAATTTTAAATTTCCTCTTTATATTGGGTTGGTGCAAAAATAATGACGTAATAATGCCGTTTTTTGACGTATTTTCTAACGTCAAAAAACGACATTATTACGTCATTATTTTTGAACCAACCTAATAATAACACAAATATTTAGACGTTAAAACTTTGTTTTTATTAAGTTTCATTATGTATGCACCTTTTTAGAAAACCTAACGTGCCTAACACCTACACACACACACATACATACATACATACATACATACATACATATATATATATATATATATATATATATATATATATATATATATATATATATATATATATATAAATATAAAACTCAAGCGGCACAGTATGATCATCGAATTTTCTATTGGATTTTTTTCAGATTACAAATAGGATATTTTACATCCGATCAAAATAGTATATAAAAAATTGAAAACTAATTCTTTCTTTTATTCGTTTTTATATATATTTTTTTTCGATAGTATCGGAATTTGGTTAAGCAACTTTTTTTTTCTGGCGTTAACGCGGGCCATTAAATTTGCACGGATATTTGAGCGTCTTTATGCTGTTAAAAACACATTGATTTGGTAATTCTTAAAAAAACAGAGAAGTTTAGGATTTTAATGAAAGTTTTAGATCTTATTCACAAACGTATGGAATTATTTTTAGAAGTTTCTCTTTATTTCAGATTTTTTGTAAAAATATTTTCATCTGCTACCCAGACTGATTTAATCTATGATATTTCGAGATATTCTTTTTTCTCGGGTTAATGATTATATTACTTATAAGAACAAGTCCAAGGAGAATTTGGATCATCAGGACCTCCAGTTACAGAAAATTTGCTCTGAATCATAAAATAAAATAAAAATCAAGAAAACTAAGAGAGTATTTTATTTGAAAACTTTATGAATAAAATATTTTATGGACACTATATCTTAAGTAAAAAAAATTCAATGGTTTTATATTTTAATTTTTTTTTTTAATTAGAATTATTTATAAACCTTTTCAAATTCCGTATTAATTTGTAATTATTTAAAATTTTCTCAACAAGTGTCTACGTAATTAAGTTTTTATAACCCTAATTACGAAGACGCTTGTTGAGAAAAGTATATGCAATTCAATAGAATATTAGAGTAGTTGAAATAATTAAAATAATAAGATTACTGTGTAATTAAAAAATATTTTTATTCGTTATATGTACACCTTAGTTAAATTCATGAAATAACAGGCAATCAATAAATCCCATACCAGGTAAAAAAAATAGACCCACTTAAAAAGTGCTTTCCTGTGTTGTTTTTAAATAAAATTAATATTTATTAATTCAGATTAATTAAATTTTAAATCATGTAATCTGAGATGAGATGGTTTGAAGTTTAATTAATCTGTAAAATAACATTTCAGAACATTATATTTCACTTTCGCAAGATATTGAAAGATATATAAGTCTTGCTGACAAAAATCTGTCAACATGGAACAATTTAGATTTTAGTGACAAGATTAGGAAAAACAATTTCAATCAGTTTAAATTCGCTTTTAAATACACCAAATTATTTTGCTTATTGAGATATTAAATTTAATATCTTAGCTTGGAATAAAATCTAAAATTAAATTTTCAAATAAGATTTTTCATTCATTTCAATCATTTTAATCTTCGGGTATCGCTTTTTTTATTGTAAGTACTTATTTAATATAAATATAATTTATATATACATACATACATACATACATACATACATATGTAGCTAATAACATACTGTCTATGATACGGAAACCATTGTGTACTACGTAATTCCTGGGGAGATCGAAAATACACTTAAAACGGTTTAAAGTTCAGTTTCATATGGTCCGTGGATTTCCATCTTGACTCACCGATTTTTCGTTCAGAGACGCTAAGATTAACACCATCGTCATATAGATGAAGAAAGAGAATGAGTTGTAGTCACCCTATATCATTTAAACTTTATATTAATGCGACATATACGATTATTTCCTGCTTTTCTTATACACATGTACAAACATACACATGCACACATATATGCATCTATCTATCTATCTATCTATCTATCTATCTATCTATATATATCTATATATATATATATATATATATATATATGAAATATATATATATATATACACATTTTTGTAGATATATATATATATATATATATATATATATATATGTATATATATATATATATGGGGGCGTGTGTGTGTGTAATTTGTAAATTTAGAGAGAGAGTTTTGTATATATATATATATATATATATATATATATATGTTTGCGCGCGTGTGTTGTATTTGCAAACTTAAAGAGAGAGTTTTATATATATATATATATATATATATATATATATATATATATATATAGATAGATAGAGAGAGAGAGAGAGAGAGAGATACAGACACAGACACACATACAAACACACACACATCAAAAAATCGGGCAGTTCCTTAAATTTTTTGTTACAAAGAAAAAAAAAACAACGAGTAATAAGTTAAAACGAAGAATGAGAGCAAAACTAAAATAAATAAATAAATTCTCATGAACCAGACACTACTTAAATAGGTTTCATTAAATGGGAACATCAGTTCACCTTGATGATCTCATGTGGTGAAACTTAGGTAGGTAGTACCTGGCTCAGTAGGTTTTATCATATTTATCATATATATATATATGTATATATATATATATATATATATATATATATATATATATATATATATATATATGATAAAAATGTAGTTATAAGGTATATTATATTTATGGGTAAAAGTGGTCAATATCATGGAGAGAGCGTGTGGACGCTGAAATCAAATCCGACGGAGACATTCTGTTTTGTGCTTGAACACATGTGTGGATATATATATATATATATATATATATATATATATATATATATATATATATATATATATATATACATACACCCAAACACACACACACACACACACGCACACACACACACACACACACGCACACACATATATATATATGCATAAATATATATACCCCTTAAAGAAGTGTGTTCCTAATCAAACCAAACTCATAAATAATTATATTGGTAAGGGTTACAACTACATGCTTATCTAGACGACTCACCTTACACCCATCTCTCCATAGCTCAATTAGGATTCATTTAAACACATTTCGATTCCTAGAAAACTCCAACCGCAACATGCTAGTAGAAAATACAAGTAGAACAGTGTCCTCCACATATAAAATACGATTCAAAATAATGGAAGAACTGAAAATGAAAAATGAAAAGCCAACGCTCAATAGCATTAACTACGAACATGACAACAACGTGTTGACCTTCTTTGGAAGACAAAACATTCTTATAAACTCAGATACATATATATAAGTATATATTGTGTACGAACACAAGAAAAATTAAATAAAATGCTTAATTGCAGTGCCTTGTCAGTTGTCTTTAATAAAACTTGAATAAAAGAAGGATTGCTGTCCCAAAAGGCAATATATATATATATATATATATATATATATATATATATATATATATATATATATATATATATATATATATATATGCCTACTTTATGATATTGTTTGCACCATATAAATATATTTTAAACGATACTTTTTAGATTCCTATTAGTTGCCTTCGTGATTTCTGTTAGTCTATTCATTGATGTCTTGGTGATTCAATTTTAAATCTAAAAATTTTGTCCATTTAAAATAATATGTCTATCAAAAAATATATTCAGATTATATACAGAAGTAATAAGAAAATGAGTTTAAAATAACAGCACATATTTTTCATGTCGCCGAGAGGTTATTACCAGAAAGACTAAGAAATTAGCCCTCACCTTCCAGTCTCGATAGAGTTCAAAAACGCCTCCGCGACCTTGTGGGTGACAAATTATTTTCCACTCTGCAGTCTCTCTCAGATAGACGGGATAAGGCAAGCTTCTCACTGCTCTATCGCTACAACCATGGAAAATGCTCGGACGAACTGCAGTCTTTTCTTCAACCAGTTCTAACCTTTACGTCTAGGATCGCTCCATGCCTCTCATATTGTAGCAAATCACGCTTATTCCCTCCTGCTGGTGAGAAGCAAGTTCTAATCGAGCAGCTTCTTGCCGTGAACCACTGTTCCGTGGGACCGACTCTTAAGAGAATTTTTCCCGATCACTACAATTTTAACCTGTTGAAGTCTATGTTAACCGTTATCTTCACCACCTATCCACATAAACTCCGTCTTTTACCCTGTAACCTGCTACCACGAGTAGCCTCCGAAAATTGTACAGTGTGAATGTCACTGTAAAAAAAAAAAAAATAACTGTGTGTATAAGAATATTTTAATTCAATGAAAGTCTTAAAAATGTTTCAATGAATTATTTAATTCTGCTTACTGTCGAAAAATTCTATAAAACCTTATAAATATCTGATTTTTAAGTTTTTAAACGATTAACAGTTATTTTGTCTCAAACTTTATGATTCTATCGCTCATCCATTGGGTATGGGTTATCCTGTCTGATTGGGAGGTGAATGTATTATTACAATGTTTTATTTCAAAGTCAGTTATTTTTTTTGTGTTTATATATGTGTTCTTGTGTGTACATTAACTAACACAAACACATCTAAGTTACTCAAGTACAACACAAAAATACGCATATAGAATTACTTACAAACATGAAAGCCACACGCAGACAACTTTTGACGGACAGAGAATCAGCATTTTTTCATAATTTAAATATGTGTATGTGCGTGCATACCCGCGCGTATCTGTGTAAACGATGAATATTCTGTGTACAAATCCGATGTGTTATTTTTTCCAAGAAATCATGTGATCCGCGGCCGTGAGTGCAAATGAATTGACAACTATTATTGATGCCCTACATGTATTTGTGTTCCATTCACACCTGCTAACAAGCACATGTATTTGAATGGGAAAGATATATTGGAAACATCACGCATAATAACAAAGTTTCGATATGAAGATGTATGATTATGTTTCTATTCGTACAAACACGTACGCACATACAGAGGCACATACACCTACAAGACAATGACTAGAGTGATTCAACGGTTCTGTGTCTATTATTTACATTATTCGGATATCCATTAAACATGGCACGTGGAACTAAAACATTCTACCCCAGTGACCGAAATAAAGGGTTCAGTTCGACATTCTAACCACCTGAAGAAGGCCGGAGGGTACAACGGCCAAAACTTTGTGATAAATATGGCGACAAACATGAGGACAATAGTCTGAATAGTGTAAATAATGTACATAATACCTAATCTCAGAAATATAGATAGGTTCTGCGTCTGTGACCAAGGCAGGTCTTGGTGTTAGAAGAAGACATCAATTTTGGTGTGACCGCGAGGTGAATGGGATCCACCCGGTTCGTAGAATGTAAAATCAAACTAATTTTTTAAGATAAAATCCAAGAGAAGTTTACCGAAAGGAAATCTATCAAAAGATAAATGACACAAGTTTTCCTGTTATCCAAAAGAGGTTTAAACCTTTCGAAAAATGAAATGACATTAAGCGAATAAGCAATAATCAGCATGTTTTGAACGTTCTCAAACCACCAAAAATATATTTGCATTTCTACGATTAATTGCGATTATTCTAGAAAAATATGATTTTCATTTTGAAATGGCATGTATGCAGGATGATAGTAAAATGCATGTGACTTACCAGCCAAATTTAGTGCAATATTTCAAGCCTTAACAGTAGATGATGAAATTCGTCCTTCGATATAGTGGCAGACAGACATACGTTATACAAACACGGGAACTTTAAAACCTTTTCCTCGTATAAAGTAATATTAGTTGATTCATTAATGTAAGCTATTTCGGGTAGCACTAGATGCCTGGATATATGTCGTTTTTCTTCGTTCTGCTGTAGTGTAAAACGTATTTCCTTATTGCATCCAACGACAGGTGACTCTTAATGCGCATGAGAACTGAATATCCAAATATTATTTATTTTTATCTAATCCTTTTATTGTTATTTGTAACATCTGAAGTCATCGCAAAATATTTTTTTATTGAAATGTTAACATTCGCCGCAAAAAATAAAAAAAAACAACGTTCGATAATAACAATCATAGCCTCACCCTTTCTACATTTTAATTAATTTCAGTTAAGATTAATTGTCTTGGATATAAATAGATGTTGATAAGGTAAATATCTTCAATCATCCCAACGCTGATTGATAATAACTCATTTTTTAATTGATGACTTGGACGAGCAAATATATATCGGTCATTGCATGTGAGAATATAAGCATAGAAAGTATTTGCGCCTTTATAGGATCCTTAAGCATAAACTACAAGAAGACAGAATGCATGGTCATCATTAAAAGGATGAGCCCGAAATGCGATTTGCACTAAAATCAAGCAGGTGCGGAACTTTAAATATCTTGTTTTGACGGAGGATGGTAAATGCGACGCTGAGATCCGAAGACGTATTGGGATGGCCAAAGACGCATTCCAAAAGCTGGGCAGAGTATTGCGAGACAGGAGGAGGATTTCTTTGGTAACAAAGAAAAAGTATTGAGATGTTACGTGACATTTGTCCTCGTTTACAGCAGTGAATGTTGGGCGGTCTCCTCAAAGATAAAGAAGAGACTCGAGGCAACGAAGATGTAGCTCCACAGAATGATGCTGAGGATAGCATGAACCGAGCGTGTGAGCAACGATGAGGGTTTGGAGAGGGTGAAAACAAGGAGGAAGCTTATAATTAACATCAGGAAGAGGCAGTTGAAATTTCTGGGACACGTAAATGAGAAAGGAAGTCTTGGAGAATCTGATACTCACAGGGCGAATAGAGGGAAAGAGAGACAAGGGAAAGCAACATATGACATACCCGGCGGGCTTAAGCAAGTGAATGACAAAACATGGTCTGGGGGGAGGGGGCAGAGGGACGAAACATTGAGAGCTACAAAGGATAGAAGGAAGTGGAGAGTCATAATCGCCTACGTCTTGAAAGGACACGGCGCATAAAAAGAAAAGCAGAACCTTTGAACAGAGTACTATTTAATTGTTAAATTTGACAATTCTTACTTTTTCACGAACATTTCCATTTTATCTTCGTATTTACTTTGGTATCGCCTGTTCACTTGGAGGTACGCCGAGTACATACAGACAAGTGAAGAATGAAACCTTTAAGCTATACTAGTCAATATCTGTCTATTTGTCTATGTGTGTGTATGTGTGCGTGATAATATATGGTATTAAGTTTGCTACATTTGTGGGGTAAAAGTACTCGATATCCAGGGTAGAACGCATGCAAATATAAAGAGTGTGGACCCAGAGATTAACACCAAATTGCGACATGGCATATATAGATATAATGAGTATAGTCAAAGAGATTAATACAGTTTGGTAACTGACAGTTTCATGCTTTAAGCATCATCAAACCATGTGGTACTCCTCTTTTTGTAGGCTGCCTGTATGTAGGCCAATGGGTGATTTAAGGAAAGGAGTAAGGGATCAAAACAGGTTTTGCAATTTTTAGTTTATATTACTATTCTTAAATTAATTTGTAGGTCTGATATTGAGCTTGATTTAATTTATTTTTATTTTATTTATTTTTGGAGATTATCTTTGCGTGTAAATTGTGGTATTAGTATTTTTTTATTTTTGGAGATTATCTTTGCGTGTAAATTGTGGTATTCGTATTTAAAACATGTATTAATTTTAGGTCATGGATTATTAGTTTCTTAATCCTTGGAGTCATTATCTTCTTGTAAATAACGTTAATGGAATTTGCTTTCACGCTTGCATTTAGAAATAAGCTCCGATTTTTTGTTTAGTAGTTTGTTTTGTTTTGGGAAAGTAATCATTGATATTTTCCCCAATGACAAAGGTTACGAGGTTTATATGCATCGTTATCAGTGGCGTCTGTTATTCTTGTTGCTTTTTTTATATGTATTTTTATAATGTTATCAAATATGTAGGTATTTTTCTTGTGCATGTTTTAGGTGAGTAGATCCTCCGTTATCACTTTCTGTTAACTATCTATCTATCTAGCTAGCTAGCTACCTATGCACACACAGACACGCTCGCGCAGGCACACACACACACACATATATACATATATATGAATAAAAAGAGACAAGGAAAAACTATTCTTAGCCGACGTGTTTCGACCTCTGAGGAACTTTATCAAACCAATATAATATTTATTTTTTTGCACGAGTTTATAAACAAAGGAGGAGATGTCACTGGTTTATCAAGGCTTTTAAATTTTAGAACGTTCATGAATGTTCATCAGGTGGTTGAAAGGTCAATCAAAACATGTGAAAGACACAAAGTTCTATAATTCAAAATCTGGTATGAAAAAAGTAGGCGAGTAATATTCACTTTTTAAAATGAATTTTGTTTAGATTGGGATGAAATTGTTAAGGTATGAAATCGACGGTATGTGCTATACATATTCAAAAACATGAAGTGATGGATTTACCCGTTTTCTTTTGATTTTTCTACGTATATGTGGTCGTGTATATTGGCTTGAAAAAGTAATAATTTTTTCAGAACAGGTGAAATAGGGAAAAGACCGGGGCTTAGATTTATATTTTGATAAGATTCGATGGAGACGCTCTCGAGAATTTGCATTCTGGGGCATTTTTAGATCAAAATTGTGGTTGAATTTATTTCTGTGTATGACTAGTGAATTTAATAAATTGTTATCTATAAGGTCTCATTTCTGATACGTTTACACACACACGCACACACATAAACGCTCCATATATATATATATATATATATATATATATATATATATATATATATATATATATATATATATGGAGCGAGAAGTAGGGAGGGAGGTAGGGATGGATGGATTTAGGGAGTGATCGTTCTCCCTCAGATGTTTTGATAGGATGATCTATACGTGCCGTTTCTATCGCCGAAAATCGAAAAGGATGAATTCATTATGTCCAAAAGCTACAGATGCCAAGGTTAAGAAAATTAACAATTTACAATCTTTTCCGATTCATCAAATTTGCCAGAGAAAAAGTGTTGGAAGCAATTTTCTTTGATCATGATAAAGATCAACAACGTCGATGAAAAAAACACCATCTCTATGAAAATGTTGCAAACTTACCTTTACATAATATAATCTGTATACATGCATTGAGAGAATATAAATAAAAATAAATCCTTATATTCGCTGATTATCTCGGAGCTTAGAAATGCATTAATGTAATTCCTTTGGATTGTTCATGTCAGTCTTTCAAGAATAGTATCCGTCTCGCTTTACAGATTTACAATCAAAATCTTTGCTTTTCTGAAGTCAGGCACTGTATGGACAAATGTAATCTAGCTAGCGTTCCAATCTATGAACAAATCAATAAATAAATGATGATTTCAAACTGTATACATTGAACTTCTTTCTTTCTTTCTTTCTGTTTCTTTCAAATTCATAAAAATTCAATTTCGAATATTCTACGAATTTAGCATGTTCATTATTAATCGTTAATTAGTGAGCATTCACTGCAGTGTTTGTGCATACAACTTAGTATCCAGCCGGTGTTACTAAAACTGATACTAGATTTCAATTCGTCTTCTAATTTTCTGTTTTACTCTATATAAGGATTTTGGAACTTGTTTAAACCACATCAATACTGATGAGTGTAACTATTAACAATTCCTCCAATTTCTTTCTATTCTCTCTAGCAAGGTCCGGTTATTTTGTTCTGCTTTAAACTATAATCTATTTTCCGATCAATCCGCGAGATCCAACTACAAGTGGAATTATTGATGTCCTCATGTGCCACATATTTGAGATTTCCATCTTCAAGATCCATGTATTTTGATAGGTTTTTGAAGATCTTCAAGGGTACATTACAATCTGCAGGGGAAAATGACAGAATTTCCAGTGCAGATATCGGCCCTCCTTTTCATGTCTAGTTTTATATTCGTTGAAAGCTAATACCGTGCAGTCTGATACAAGATGGTTAATCGTATCTGGATATTCATTCATGCATTTCCGGTTAACATAATTTTTCAATATGTTTGCTTGGTAATTTTTAGTTAGCAAGCATTGGTGCTGTGCTGCAAGAACAAAACCTCCGGTTCTAGCTTTTAATCCTACACCACGCAACCACTGAAGGGTACGAGGTTTGTCAACATCAGCTTGTTTGTACGAGAAGAATAATGGCTACGCACAGGTTTATCTTGCGACTGTTTCCTGCATTTGGTCGATTGTATTTGATTTTTCCTTCTTTTTACGTTCTTTGCCGATAGAGTACGGCTTATTTGCTCATCTTCATCCACTTGAAATTCTCTTTCTTAATTTGTTGGCTTTCTTCTTCTTCTTCTTCTTCTTCTTCTTATTATTATTATTATTATTGTTGTTGTTGTTGTTGTTGTTGTTCTGTGCCAGAGCATTTTCCCACCTAATATCTATTGATTATTACTAGAGGCTAAGTGACAGCAAATCTCATCTAAGTTCTCGATCATATTTCCGATTTTGTCCTATCAGAACCTGACAACGTTGTCAAAGCTTCTTAAATTTCAATTTATCCAAAACTGATTGTACTATTGTCTTCAATGTGTTCAGCGAAAATAGCCATGTCTTTATGTTCTACTGTTTTCGAAGTTTTTGTGTTAGATTTTTCCCTTTTTTATATACCGTTTCCCTTCAGGACACAAGTAATCATGATTCTTCACAGCTTTCTCTGGTTTGTAGCTATAAGCAAGCTCCAAGTCTCTGTCTTACCATCAATATAAATAAACTTGTTATCTATATTATTTGATTTTTTCCCATTGGCCCTACTGTATTCAGTTTGTCCCGTGAGTGTTAAATACTCCAAGGAATTCAAATTGTGTGTCCCAGAAATTTTAGCTGGGAATAATTATGTTTCCTTTTATTCTCCCATTTTCATTAAAACATACCCGTTGTTCACATGTTCTGTGCATGGTATTTGCAGCCCCACTGTGTAAAACCACATTTCTATGCTTTCAATTCTCTTCATCTTTGAATTGTTCAACTTTCACTGCCATATAGAAGAATTAATATTATATAAGAGATCAGCATTCTACTTTCTTTCTAGTAAAATTCTCCCATTCTTAATACTTTGTTTAGTTTTCGCTATTCGTATGCGTCTTCATATATCTGCGCTACCTATTTTGTCGTCTCATAAACTTTTCTATCTGATTGATCCTGGTTTGTCTCCATTCCTATAGCTCACACATTACTTAACTATTTCCCTTGCTAAAAACAACATATTCACTCTCCAATCCATCTGGATAACATGGAGATGCTTTTTTTTTCTTTTTAGTGACCAGTTAAAAACTGTTAAAACATTATTTGGCAACGTTTCATTTATCCGCTGTATTCAGTAATCATTGAACATGAGTGCCAACATTTGATTTGCCCTTTAACGAATTCTTATAAAGGAAAGTAAACCACATCTTGGAATATTGCAAAAGTTATATTGAGCATTTATTTGGTGAGATGACTGAAACATTTTTCAAAAGATGGAATTATGAAGTTGACGAAATGATGGCAAAAGATAGTGGTACAAAAGAAAGAATGTATTAAAAACATTGTTTTATTCAATAAAATTAATTTTCCAACGTTTCTAATAATTTAATAACTGATACAATATGATGTATAATATTTTTTAAACTTGATTATATAGCAGCAAAGTATATATACTTGTAATTTTTACACTTTCTATAGGAAGATTTAATACTAATTTTATATATAGCTAACTGATTAGGTTTGTTTACCGCACGTCTATTGTTAACGCAATCTCTCTCTCTCTCTCTCTCTGTATATATACATACATATATATATATATATATATATATATATATATATATATATATATATATATATATTGATGCATGTTTCATTAAATAATATAGACATGTTTTGTCTATTTATTTTAAGTTCCTTTCATATTGTCTGATAAGCTTAATAATATTATAATTGAAAGACGAAAGGAAATCACCATATTGATACATGTTTTAATCCTATCTATGGTTTCGGCTTACATAAGCCATTATCAAAGATGACAATTACATTTCAATATATCAAACAATACACGGACAAAACAATAATGATAGCCTGTTTGTGTTGCATTTTAAATTACAAAGTAACAACAAACTCGTGCATACAAGACGCGGAAGCGAAAATCGCATCGCAGCTCATGACATCACACATGACCAAACGAGAGTGAAAAAGTATGGGAAACAGTTGGTATAAACCAATCGCATCTGCTATCAATTATAGGCGTTTAAGAATATTTGTGGAGATTTCATAGTTTATTTTGTTCAGGTTAGGTTTCAACTGTTATTTAATGAAACATGCATCAATGAAAAATTGCTGCCTAAATACACACAATATGTATATCTATCTATCTATCTATCTATCTATCTATCTATCTATCTATCTATCTATCTATATATATATATATATATATATGCACACACATGCATTAGAGGCACGGTGAAGTAATGCATTGCGGCTGAATTCGAATTCCATTCGAGTCGATTATGTTCACTTACAAGCTAATAACCTTGGGAAATGTATGAATACATCTATTCTCTCCGCCCCTGCTACAGGTAAATAGCAGGACAGGTTTGGGAAGCGAATAGTCTAGGAGAAGGACAAATTTAAAATCAAGACCGGCGGAAGATCGATTAAGGATTCTATGCCATATTGTGCTCCAATTCTCTGTATTTTACGCTTCCCAAAAATGTGGTTGGTTCTTCACTACTATATTCAAATGACATGTGTGGGCAGCTTGTCAGTTGGTTCTAGGAACTGAGCTGTTCGAAACTCATACATCGAAAACGGCGAGAGAATCCAATATATATGGACCAACATCGGTAGGTTAGTATACAAACATTTTAGTCATAATCTCTTCCTCAGAAAAAACTTCAACAAGAAAAACGTTAAGGTTAGCTACAGCTGTACTAAAAACCTTGAATAATATTTAGCCCAATATAATAGCGGAACCGTTAACAAATACTTAAGCAGCACTAGTATCAGTGGTAGCCCTGATGATCAAAAATGTAATTGCCGTAAATGTACCCTCTGTTCCATGATCGGTAAATGCATGTATAAGGCTAGCATCAAGGACAATGACCAAATTAAATTATTTTTCGGATCTACTGCTAATAATTGGAAAAAGCGTTTCTATCATCACAAAATGATCCTTAGCAACAAAAAATAAGCAAACGCCACAGTCCTCTCTAAGTTTTACTAGAGTATCAAAACAGATGCCTACACACCTCATGAAAATTGATAATTCGTAGCCCAAACCAAACCATTTTCCGGCAAGGTGGAGTGGGTGGATACAACCTATGTCTATTAGAAAAAAAAAATCATCCTTAAAAATATAAACAATGTAAGCCTTCTTAATAAGCGGAACGATCACCTGTAGGCATAGAAAATCGTTTCTTTTAAAATGCTGGAAGCCCGATTAAATTCCTTTTTTTATTATATTTTTCTTTTATTAAGCTTTAGGTTTCATACCTGCTTATCTTCCTTTAACGTGGCAAGCGTTATTATATCAGAGCAGAGTCTCGAGTAATAACTTGAAATTTAAGATTTCTATTTTTTCTTTTCTTTTCTTTCTTTATTTTTTAAATTTTTCTCTCTTTTTTTAAAATGAATTCTACCTGCTCCACATTTCTTGCACCTTTTGTACTATTTTAGTTTTGGATTATGAAACAGTGTTCCCCCCATGTGACATCTGTGTATATTTATAAATTATAGATATACTTTGTGCCCGATGAGCTGATAAACCAGCGAAAATTAAAGTCGTACACCAAAACCTAGGGACATGGATATATATATTTATTAATAACTTTGCTCTGTCTAACCACATCGAGCACTTATGTTTACACCTCATGAATAAATTTGATGATTATTTATTTGCTTGCATGTGTATGTAGGACAAGACGCATGTATACAGCAGTTGCTTATATCTGTCGGTTTGATTTATCTAACTCTATACATACACACACACACACATATATATATATATATATATATATATATATATATATATATATATATATATATGGTGCAGTTTAATTTATATTATAATGAATCTTTCATACAAAAAGTAGATTAGTAAAGTTAACGAGATAGAATGGCGAATTCACTTTGCTACGCCGAAGGGCGGAGTCTCTTTCGGGGAGGTAAACTGACCCTGAACCCGTTTATACGGGTTCAAAGGGCATATTTTTGGCCGAGCCCACGGGCTGGGAGATCCCACGTTAAACCGGCCTTGTGCCACATGATGCCCTCGTGGGGTGGGGTGACTACATACCGTTCAGTCTGAAGTCGGGCGACCGGCTGACCGGCTGATCGGTTGAACTCTCTTCCTTCGGGCGGGGATGAACCCAAACAAGGCTACGCCGAAGGGCGGAGTCTCTTTCGGGGAGGTAAACTGACCCTGAACCCGTTTATACGGGTTCAAAGGGCATATTTTTGGCCGATTCCACGGGATCGGAGATCCCACGTTAAACCGGCCTTGTGCCGCATGATGCCCTCGTGGATGGGGTGACTAAATACTGTTCAGTCTGAAGTCTGGAGTGAAGTCCGTCAGGAGTCTGTCAGTCAGTCATAGCGAGCGAGTCAGTCAGTCGAGTCAGAGGCAGTCCGGAACAGAGTCGCGTTCAGACAATTACTACATGACATTGGAATAGTGATACTGGTCGAGACTACATTGTTCTCTCTGCTAAACCTGATTGTTCGTATTAACACTTTCTACTTCTCTGTATATATTTCTGTTTGTAATATATCTGTGTGATTCGATATCCGTGTTCGAGTTCTTCTTTATTGATTCTATCTTGGACCATCACCGTGGTACAAGGACCTAGACCATAACAATTATAAAACCCACTAACAACTCGGTGAATGTTATGATGCTTGTTTTTTAAAATTATAAACTGTATTATATCTTCCTTAAATATTTAAAGGTTGATGTATTATTAAAATTAATTAGCTAACTGAATTCGCCATTTTGTCTCATTAACTTGACTAATTTAATTTTTGAATGAAGTATTCATTGTAATATATATTGTAATATATATATATATATATATATATATATATATATATATATATATATATAGTTTTAAGGTATGCTATATTTATGGGATAAAGTGATCAATATCTGAGATAGAGCATATGTAAATGTAAAAGTTAACATTGAAGTTCACATTGAAACCCAATCATTAGGCCACGTATCATGATCACTGCGTTTAACATGAAACAGATTGTCTGTCACCTCTGAGTGTTGACTTCAATGTTCACTTATATATATATATATATATATATATATATATATATATATATATATATATATATATGTGTGTGTGTGTGTGTGTGTGTATTATTTAAAACAGGCTCTATACTTATAGGATTAGCAAAATACCACATTTCTCAGTCCTTCACCGTCATTTAATCTTATGTCATGAAGCTTGCTAAATATCTATGTACAAATGTATATTAAAATAGTCCAGAAATAGACAATCATGTCGGGGCGAGAACGGATTCCAAATTATTTAAGCTCATTTTTATGCATTTTCAGTGTTCGGATATTGTACAGGTTTTTATGAAGCTTCGATTGCCTGCTTTTGTTACTACGTTGATTTTAAAGGTTTCGGGTTGACTATAATATTAAAAAGAAAAATAACTCTCCACGTCACAATAAGGCGCAAGTTAAAAATATTATTTTGTTTGTATTGTTTCTTTGCTATCCACAAAAGTCAGAATGCACAGAAGACTTAATGAACGGTCACTTAGTGCAGAATCACAGCTGTGCACCCGACAATATCGATTATTTTCACGATAATACGGGTGGACGTATTTGGACGTTCAATGGCGTTGCTTGTGTGATGAAAAACCTGGACATTTCCCGTTGAAATTTAAAGTATGTCTCCAGGTTGTATGGATATATGTATATGTATTAATGCTCAAATAGTTGTGGATAATTCAGAGAAAAAATATATGATATATTCCGCTTAATTGGACCAATTTTGAAAATTATTTTTAGCAATAATTTCTCTCGTTTTTTTAGGTAATCAATCTGTATATTTTGACCAAAAAAAAAAAATAAATCGAAGTATTTACAGTTTAATTAGCTTTTATCGGGCAATGAGCTGTAAACAACCATTTAGAGTATCAATACAATTACATGTTTCATTTAGACCCTTGAGCAGTTAATTGAAACAAAACGAATAATTTCGTTATTTACTTTTTACTTATTTTCAATGAAATATGACCCAGTGTACATGTTTGTACTTCATATGTCCATTCCACGAATTCGTTCATTGCAGACTGAGCACAGATTCTAGATTAGATTTAAATCAGGAGAGTTTCCGGTCCATTCTATAGTACTTTGATTTGCTCACTGGTAAGGCTTGCTAGTGCGTTTGTGCAGCATTGCAGTTTTTGTTCGCTTCCTTGGAGTAACGTCGCAGAAAATGGCCGTGGGACAACTAATCAACAGACGAGACTATAGAAGCTTGGGCATGATAAAAATCTGATGCAATTACGAATGACGCAATATTTTTCAAAGCCAAACAAATTTCATCATACACCCCGAAAACAGATTCATATTACTGTACACGATTACAAATGACCTAATCTGAGGAAAAATAGAAATCGATTCCACCCTGTCACACCGGCGAGTCTAAAACTGACCATATGGTGAAAGAAAGGAAACTAAAGCGGTTGTTTCAATTAATTTTCACAAGGGTGTAATTTATGTAAAAATCCACACCCCACCAAATAAAATATGACTAGTAATAATAGTGATCCCTCAATTGTATTACCTATACGCACTGATTTTTTACGTGTAGTTACTTTAAAATAACTATTATATCATTGCCATTATGATACTTTTAAGTAATTCACTTATATCAAATCAATTGCTTAGTCTGTTGCTATGAAAGTTGTTTCTCTGTCTCGTGTAAGACAATTCTTCTTCTCCGAATCTGTTTTGCATCTGTCAATCGTTAATGTATTGAATTGTGTTTCTACATTTGGTTTGTCGCTTCTGTTATGCATCTAGATATTCAACAATGTCCTGATCTGGCTTCAGTAATTTTTGCACCGATGTAACGTAGTTTCTCTGTGCCATTTTTATAAATATTTTCATGCCATTTGTTCTTCTTTGGTGTCCAACTTCATGAATTTAAGCGCAGTACTAGATTGGTTGCTAGGTCTCATCATATAACTGTTGAAAGTACTAAGTGTTGAGGGGGTTCTCCCCTTTTTACACAAATGGACTCACCCAGTATATACGTATACTACTGCTACGTGAATACAGGAGAGACAAGAGCGAGACGAGAGCAACCAAGGGTGAAGGTGACAGACAGAACGAAAATAGCAATCAAGAGTCACGGTGAGCGAGCACGTAGACTCAGTAAGAAGTCATACAGCGATACTTCAATGCCAAAGACTGTGTAGATATTATGCTACTAACCTGTATTCCTGGAACTACTAACCCGCATTACCAGTTTGTATTATTACGTTAATACGTTATTTTCTTGGCGTTTGTTATTTATTGGTACCGGATTTCATCTCGAAATCCACAACAGCTTGGCGACGAGGATATCCAACTCACACGGGAAGAACAAAAAAGACAAAATTCTCCCTTGCCGACCACAACTTGGTGACGAGGAATTGGGACCTACACGGAAAGAAAAAAAATCTTTCTTCTCCTCACAACAGCTTGGGCGACAAGAATTTGCATTTCTCGGAGACTCAAAAGAGAAAATTGCCGTTTTGCCAGTATCCACAACAACTGGGTAACAAAGAGTTACGAGGATTAAAATACGGAAAATCGAGTTTTTTCGTAAGACTCTTATCATGGAGGATTTTAAAAGTATTTTAGTAGAACTTGTAAAATACCAAAATAAACAGCAATTATAATTCCAAGAAAGAATGGAAAAAATATTACTACAAACGCAGAAGGAAAATCATGAAAGACAAATGCAAAATGAAGAAAGACAATTACAACTCCAGGAGGAAATTGTAAAAGTAGCGAGTAATACACAACAATAAAATATTGAAAAAGAGGCCACTCTTTCTCAAGACGCAGTATGGAACACGATAGAAACATTCAAATATTCCCTAGAAGAGGATAAAAATTTCGGGGACTTTTTCAGACGTCATGAAGACATCTTCAACATCGATTGTCAAAACTGGACAGAAGCAAGTTACGACTATTACTCAGGAAATTAGGAACGGATGAATACACAAAATTTGCGGATTACATTTTGCGAAAGAAGGCATATGATTTAACGTTTTTGAAGCAGTTATATGCCTGACAGAGCTTTTCAGTCCGAAAACGTCACTTTTTCACAAAATGTGAAAATGTCTTAACCTCGTAAAGGATGAAAATGAGGACTATTCCACGTTCGCCGCAATCGTGAATAAACATTGCGACGACTTCAAGTTGGCAGAATTAATCCCGGACAATTTCAAGTGTCTTACTTTTGTACAAGGGTTAGTCTCAGCAAAGGATAGTGAAATGCGCAAAAGAATGCTTTCAAAACTGCAAAATGAACCTGGATTAACACTACAAAAACTATCGGGAGACTGCCAAAAATGCCCGAGCATAAAGAAAGACTCGAAGGATATTGAGGAGCCAGGAGTATCACATATACGTAAGTTAAACAAAAGTCTACGTTTTTCACCCTCCCCGGAAAGAAAACAAAAATTCTATAATAATGAAAAAAGTACAACGTTCAGAGGAAATAATGACGAAAATCAAAGCAAATATAAGATCCACCATCTGCATGTTATCGATGTGGAGGACTACACTGGAATAAGGATTCTCGTTTTAAATATAAAAACTGTCTTGCGTGTGGAAAAATGGGTCACAAGGCATCCCAATGTAGGAACAGAAAATTTACTAGTAGGATAAGAGCTACTAGAATGCATGACGAAGACAATACTAACATAAGGAAATATATGGAACTTGAAATCTTAAATAAAAAGATAAAATTGCAACTAGATTCAGGTTCGGATCTGACGATAATTAACCTACAATCATGGAGAAAGCTTAATAGACCAACAATGTTACATACACAGAAAATTGCTAAGTCTGTTACAGGAAAGCGTATAAAATTCGAAGGAGAAGTAATCCTAAATGTAAAATTTCACGGGAAAACAAGAAAACTCAAAATATTCGTAATAAAAGATACAAAAGTTCGACGTATGGGATTTACCTGTCAGTTCTTTTTGTAAAAAGAGTGCGAACCATCAGAAGCGACGAAGTTAAAGGAAGAATTACATAATCAATTTCCCGAGGTATTTTCGAGCGGGTTGGGGCGATGCAACAAGTTTGCAGCGAGAACTGAATTAAAAGAAAACGTCCAACCAGTATTTAAAAAGAAGCGGAACGTGCCGTTTGCTACCATAGAGAAAGTCGACAAAGAATTAAAGAGAGCTTTGAAAAAAATATTAGGTTGGTGCAAAAATAATGTCTTTTTCTCACATATGTCACTATGTGAGAAAACGACATTATTTTTGCACCAACCTAATAATTAACAGACTAGGAAATGTGATGTACACAATATAAGGAGAAAAGGTTACCAACAGAAGACATATTGACCAAATATAAAAATGACGGGTTGAAGAGCCAAGCTCGTCACCCGCTGAAAATGACGATTCGATGTAGGCGATCTTTGAAGCTTTTGATATTCAAAGACCACAAGAAGAGACAGAAATTAGAAGGACTAGCAGGAAAAGAAAATTTACAGAGCTTCTGATTGTCGATCATAAAAGGAAAAGATATTAACTCCCCCCAGAAAGGGATCTAAGGAGGTGGGTGTTGAGGGGGTTCTCCCCTTTTTACACAAATGGACACACCCAGTATATACATATACTACTGCTACGTGAAGACAAGAGAGGCAAGAGTGAGACAAGAGCAACAGCGTGTGAAGGTGACAGACAGAACAAACGTAGCGATCAAGTGTCACCGTGAGCGATCACGTAGACTCAGTAAGAAGTCATACAGCGATACTTCAATACCAAAGACTGTATAGATATTATGCTACTAACCCGTATTCCTGGAACTACTAACCCGCATTACCAGTTTGTATTATTACGTTAATACATTATTTTTTTTATATTCATTCTTGGCGTTTGTTATATACTGGTACCGGATTTCATCACGGAATCCACAACACTAAGCGTAAGTTCTATGTCAACTGTCTCTTCGCTCGCACTTCTCACTTGTGGATCCCTACTCACAGTTATTGTTTTCTTGTCAACTCGGATATTCAAAAATCTCATTACAACATCTGTCATCATCCGTCTCCTTAAATCCTCTTCTTTTTATTGAACTTTCTTCTCATTAACACTTTCTTTCCGTCTTCAAAACCCTTACGTCTTAGTGAGTTTATCTCCTTGATTGGGGTGAAAAGATATAAAAGAAACTATGTTAGCATAGATACGGGACTTTTTCCATTAGTACTAATTAATTAAGTAATTAACTAATCAATTAATTAAGTATTGCACTAAATGATTATAATAGGAAAAAAATTAAATGTTTTAATATATTAGCTAAAATATTCCAAAATGTTGATGAAAAAGAGGATAAGCGATCCATGTTAGATCAGAATTTCCCATGAAGTAATAAAGGTAAAACTTTATTGATCGCATAGACAGGCAACAGAATAAATACTGTTTATTTTTTATTTTGAAAATAGAAAAACAGGCATAAACAAAGTAACAAAACCTAGCTTGAAAGATTCCAAATCTGGTCGTTATTATAGCTTATCTCACTGGTGATGGATATTAGATTTTCACAGCAACAATAGAAATTTTGAAAATGAAACAGTTATATCTAGATATAATACATTCTGAACAATATCAACTTCACAATTTACACAGTTAAATTATTTCGAAATATTCTACATCTCACAAGTTATTAACATTAATATCTTTTTTTCCATGTGTTTATTAATTATAACATTTTATGTAATATTGCGCCATCTAACGAATATTGATTCCGAAATCAATATTCACTGATTAAGTGGAAGGGAGATTTTCTCATTTTGGTAACTGCTTTCAGATATTTTGTGAGCCATTCAGATTGTTGCCAGTTCAAATGAAAGTTTCAGAAATTTCCTCATGTCAGCGCCGTGAACAGGGTGCAAAATTTAGCATCTATGCAAGACTTTGTGCTCTATCTTGGCATCGAGTGGGAATCTAAAACAAATGAGTATCTTCAATGAGTGAGACCGGCGACAGCAAACAGAGAATAAAAAGCGTCATTGGAGTTGATTTAAAGACAAAAGGTAACTGAAAGGTAAATACATGATTGATATAGAGCTGGAGGCAGGTGTGACAATCACTCAATTGGCGATGACAAATTTAACAATATGGCCGCGCTTTTTCTGTGTAGCTACAATGATTTGGCGACAATCAGATTTTTATCTTTTGAGCCTCAGACGCTCATCAGACATGCAAATGGGATGACAATAAATTTGTCAGGATAACAACCAAATTCTGCGGCCCCCTGCAAACTAGTTTCTTCTTATCAGGTGGCGCCATCATATATATATATATATATATATATATGTGTGTGTGTGTGTGTGTGTGTATGTATGTATACATAAAATATATATATATATGTATACATAATATATATATATCTATATATCTATATGTATATATATATATATATATATATATATATATATATATATATATGCATCATCGTAACCTTAACAGAGATGAGATAATGTTTAGCAAACTAATCTAGATAAATGGCGAGATTATTACTACCGAGTACTGAGTACAATGGGTGACTCGTACTTTCAGACTTTTAGAAAATTAACTTTAGTAAACACACACGCTCATCCACAGAGATATACAGATAGGCACACAGACACACACACAGACACACACGCATATATATATTAAACACAGAGTGATGACTATATATGCTTGTATATATATATATATATATATATATATATACTCACATTTATACACCTGTATGTGGGTGTGAACTTGAAAGCGAGTGCATATATGTGGCGCAACACCGTGTGCATGTATGTGGTCGCTACATAAATAAGATACCTCTGTAAATATAGCGGTAGTACTGCCTCTGCATATGAGCGTAGATATACAACATATATATATATATATATATATATATATATATATATATATATATAATACTCCCACGCACATATATATGGAATATATATGCAACAATATTCATCTAAACAAGTTAAATTAAAAAGAGTCGACAATGTCTGTTTAATGTTTTATTATATTTTTCCAATTTTCGGATAAGGTGTTGTGTTTTGAAGTTGTGGATAAACTGTCCGATGTTCATATTGTGATCATTTTGTTCTAGTACTTTCGACTGTCGCAGTCATTATCAAGAATCGATGTGGGGTCTCTGTGGTAGTTAGATTACCTTTGTCTATATCCTGGTTTTCATTGGGAAGCTGAACATTTGAAATGGTCAATGTAGATAACACCAAAATACTCAACATGATTCAATGCAAAGAAAAACACTTTAAATTAAATATCATTCACCACACAAGACGGTATCTTCAAGTACACATGATATATTTGATAATAATAATAATAATAATATAATAAAATAGAAATTAAAAAAATAAATAAAAAATTATATTAAATTAATAAATAAATAAATTGCATTATTTTGTACGGCCTCGTTCCCAATATCCGTTACACATGCCGTCACGCTCGACCATTTCAAACGTCCAGCTTTCCAGAGAATACCACGATGCAAACAAAGGAATTATAACTATCAGAGAGACATCACATTTGCTTCTGCGAAAGCCAAAAGGACTTAAAGTAAAATATGAATTTCGGAGAGTTTTTCCACAACTTCAAGCACAATAATCAACATCTTATCTTATAGAGAAATCTTGTTGGCTTTTTTTATTCAACCACTTAAGTATATATATATATATATATTTTAATTGATTCATCGAGTCTGATAGAAACCTCAGAAAGCACTGGACGGCCGTTTCGTCCTATATTTGGGACTCATCAGCAGTGCGCATCCACTACCGAGGGAATCGAAACACCGACAGTTAGGTTGGCAAGCGAACACCATACCAACTGCTCCACCGGAATCGAAACCCCGACGAGATGAGTCCCAAATATAGCACGAAACGGCCGTCCAGTGCTTTCTGAGGTTTCTATCAGACTCGATATATATATATATATATATATCACATATATATGTATATATATATCACATATATATGTATATATATATAGCATCTATATCATATATATGTATATATATAGCATCTATATCATATATATATATATATATATATATATATATATATATATATATATATATATATATATATATATATATATATATATATATATATATATATATATATATATATATATATCTGCAGAGACATAGTTTGTGCTGTAAGTTATGTCTCTATTTCATTTCCTATTTCTTTCTTTGGGCAAATGAACAAATGAATGATAACTCATAACTTGGAGGTGATGTGTTTCATTTGAAAAAGAAACTTGTAAAGCCAAGAAAGCATTTTGATTGAGAAACTAGTGATAAATACTTGCATCCATTTTGTGTTAGTTTCACAGTTAAATGTTTCTTGATGTCTAATTTTGGCGCAGGGACAAACCAGTTTTAAATAAGTGACTCTATTCCGTATTTATTGAACAGATTAATATTTGTTGATATCTACTTAGACAAAGCAATTATAAATAAGTGTATCCATTCTGTATTAATTGCATATATATATATATATATATATATATATATATATATATGAAGATTGACTTATTGGTGCAGTGACAAACCATTGTTAAATATGTGTATCCTTTCTTTACATATTGCAATGAGAAATTTTTATTTCTGACTATTTTTCGCGCAGTGAAAATGATAAATAATTGTAACATTCTGTATTTATTGCATAGATAAATATTTCTTGATGTTTAAATTTGATAAATGTGACAGTAATAAATATTTATATAGATTTAATATTTATTACACAGAAGAATGCCTCATGAGGTCTAATTTTTGTTGTTGTGAATAACCAGTTAAAAATAACTAAATCTATTCTGCATTTGATGCATAGATAAATATCACTTGTTGTCTACACTTGGTTCGGTTACAAAATAGTTATTTATAAGTGTATCTATTCTATATTTATTACAAATATACATGTTTCTTCATGCCTACATTTGGTGCAGGTTAAATCAGTGATAAGTGTATCCATTCTGAGTTGGGTTTTTTTGTATTTTTTGCAATTAAATTTTTCTTGATGTCTAAATTTCACACAGAGAAAACCAGTGAAAAATAAATGCATACATTCTGTATTTATTGCACAGGCAACTGTCACTTGATGTCGGCTTTTGGTGTAGTCAGAAGGCAGTGATAAATAAGTATATCCATTTTATATTTATTGCAGATATAAATGATTCGTGATGTCTACAATTGGGGTAATTAAAATCAATTAATAAACAAGGCTATCCATTCTGTATATATTGCATAAATAAATGTTTCTTGGTGCAGTGAATAACTATTGAAATTTGAAAGTATACATTATATATTTATTGCATATATATATATATATATATATATATATATATATTGATGTCTTGCTCTGTATATATTATTGCATAGATAAATGTTTCTTGATGTCTACTTTTAGTGCAGTGACAAAGCAGCGATAAATAAATCTATACATTCTGTATTTGTGGCACAGAGCAATGTTACTTGATATTTGCTGTAAAAACCAGTAATAAATAAGTTTATTCATTTTGTAATTATTGAACAGATAAATGCATCTTAATTTCTATTTTTTGTGCAGTGACGAAGCAGATATAAATAAGTGAATCCATTTTATATGTATTGCACAAGTAAATGATTCTTCATGTCTACTTAATGTGTAATGACAAAGCAATAATTAATAAGTGAATCTATTCTGTATTTATAGTACGGAGAAATATTTCTTGATGGCTACTGTTGGTTCACTGACATAGCAGTCATAAGTAAGTGAATCTCTTCTGTATTTGTTGCGCAGATTAATGTTTATTGTGTTCCACTTTTGGTTTTGTGACAAATGTTGTAAATAATTTTAACCATTCTGTTTTTGTTACAAAGATAACATTTTTATTACGTTTAATTTTGACGTTGTGAAAAACCAGTTATAAATAAGTGAATACATTTTCTATTGATGTCTACCTTTGGTACAGAGACAAAGAGGTGATAAATAAATGAATCCATTCTGCAAATATTGCACAGATAAATGTTTCATGGTGCATTGACAAACAGTGATAAATAATTGAATCCCTTCCGTGTTTATTGCAGTTAAATGATTCTTGATGATTACTTTTGCTGTAAAATAAAGTGATATAAAGGAAAAATATTCTGTATTTATTGCACAGCTAATTGTTTTGTGATGTCTATTTTTGGTGCAGTTATAAATAAGTAGAACCATTCTGCATTTGTTGCACTGATAAATGTCTTTAATGTCTACTTTTGAGATAATGTCAACGCAATGATAAATAAGTGAATCCGTTCCGTATTTATTTCACAGATCAATGTTTCTTGATGTCTGATTTTACTGTAACAAAGCAGTGATAAATAAGTGAAACAATTTTTTCATTTATTCGACAAACAAATGTTTCATGATGTTTATATTTGGTGCAGTGACAAAGTATTGAAACATAAGTGTACCATTCTGTATGTATTGCACAGATAAATTTTTCTTTATGTCTAATTTCGGAGCATTGACAAAACAGTGATAAATACGTCTACCATTCTGTATTTATTGCATAGTTTCTTTATGTCTTCTTTTAATATAGTGACAAAGCAGTGATAAATATGAGTATCAATCTGCACGTATTACACAGATAAATTTTTCCTGACGTCTACTTTGTAACAGTGAGAAACCTGTGATAGATAACTGAATCCATTCTGTATTTATTGCACAGATATGTTTCTTGATGTCTAATTTTGGTCCTGTGAAAAAGCAGTAATAAATAAGAATATCTATTCTGCATTTGTTTCGCATCTAAATGTTTCTTGATGTCTATTTTTGTGCAGTAACAAACCAGTGATAAATAACTGTATTAATTCTGCATGTATTGCACAAATTATGTCACTTGATGTCTATATTTGTTATAGTGACAAAGCAGTGAAAAATTAAGTCTAGTATTATTTCACAGATAAATAAGTATTAGTCTGTATTATTTCACAGATAAATGTTACTTGATGTCTACATTTGGTTCAATGACAAGGCAGATATGAATAATTGTATCCATTACATATATATTGGATGTAATTGTTTCATTATGTCTACTTTTGTTGCACTGGCAAACCAGTGATACAGACATGTTCTATTCTATATTTATTGACCAGATAAATGTTTCTTGATGTCTACTTTTGGTGCAGAGGCAAAACTGATAAATATGCGAATCCATTAAGTATTTATTGACCAGATAAATGTGTCTTGATGTCTACTTTTCGTACACTGACAAAACAGTGATAAATAATTGAATCAATTCTGTATTTATTGCACAGATACATGCTTCTTGATGTTACCATTCTTTATTTATTGCAGAGATAAAGGTTATTTTGGTGCAGTGACAATCCAGTAATTAATGAGTGCATAATTCTGTATTTATTGCACGTTTAAATATATGTTGATGTCTTATTTTGGTGCAGTTACACTTCAGTTATAAAAAGAGCATTCATTCTGTATTTATTACGCAGATAACTGTTTCTTGATATCTACATTTCATGAAAGTGACAAATCAATGATAAATCTGTATATACGTTCCGGTTTTTATTGCAGGAATTAATGTTTCTTGATGTCTACTTTTGGTTTCAGTTACAAACCTGTGATAAATAAGAGAATCCATTGTGTATTTCTTGCAGAGAGATATATGTTTTTTGATGTCTACTGTTGCTGCACTGACAAACCAGTGATAAGCAGAGTGCATCCATTCTGGCTTTACTGCACAATTAAATTTTTGTTGATGTCTATTTTTGGTGCAGTGACAATCTTATGTTTAATAATTGTATCCGTTCTTTTTTTCATCCACGGTTTAATGTTTTAATTATACCTACTTTTATTGTAATGACCATTTATTGATAAATGACTGTATCCATTACGCATTTCTTTATGTCTACTTTTGGTGCAGTCACAAACTCGTGAAAATAAGGGTATCACATCAGTAATAATGTACAAACAAATGTTACTACTTGTCTACGTTTTGGTGCAATGACATACCAGTAACAAACATAATTGTATATTCATTATAAATAAGTCATTTCAATCTGTATTTATTACGTAGATAAATTTTTGTTGATGCCTACATTTAGTACAGTGACAAGCCAGGTATGAATAATTGTATCCATTCTGTATTCATTGCACAGATGTTTCTTGAGGTCTACTTTTGCTGCAGTGGCAAACCAGTGACAAATATATGCATCCATTTTTTGCTCATTGCACTTAATGTTTTTGATGACTACTTTTGTGCAGTGTTCCTTGTTTCATGATGTTTAATTTTGGTGCAGTGCTATACCTGTGATAATTACGTGTACCATTCTGCATTTATTCTTGTTGTGTACTTTTGGTTCTGTTACAAACTAGTGATAAATTAACGAATCCATTCTGTATTTATTGGTCAGATAGTTGTTTCTTGATGTTTACGTTGCAAAAGTATTGTGTATATTGACTATCTTGAAAATGTTCACACCATCAACCCAGAGTAAGTTTGCTGAGGCAGTTAAAAACAAAGGTTATCAATACCAAACGCCCATGAAAACTGATGAAAGTGGTCTTGTATCGTCAGGACAAATCTCCAGTCCTTGATTTCAATGTCTGCTGTGTGTGAATATGGCTTTGAACTGGTTGATCAACCGCGCCCATTCTTTCGATTTGGCTCCATCTGTCTATCATCTGTTCCCCAACATGAAAAAAAGACTTGGCCAAGAACCAGTATCGCAGTAATTGTGTTGATGATTTCTTTTTTTTTTTTTTTTTTGACCAGCAGGATAATAACTTCTTCCCCAATGAGTTCCAAGCAAGGAAACGACAACAGAAGAATTGTGTGAATTGAAAAATCGGGCACATTCCATGAAACTATGTTATTCAGTCTAGAAACGTTTCGTCCGCCCTTCATATACTGAAATACTCCGAGGTTTGTATAACACTATTGGGCTCTTCTTTTAGCAATAACAATATATAATTACTCTTCAAGCTTAACAGAAAAATCGTGATGAAATCGATCATAAACGATGTTCAGCATTAATTAATCATAGGTAAAGATCTGAAGTTTATGAAGGATTGAAATTAAGTTCAAATAAATATATATATATATATATTATTCCAAGATCATTTTCTAACTTATTCAAGATGAAATTCGCCCTCTTTAACCTTCTAACTTTCTGTCCTGGTGTAACAAAGTGTCTCACAGGTTTCACGGACGATTTCATTTTCAAATTCGTTTTCACTGATCTTTGGACTGTAATAGCTGAAACTCCTCTCTCACGTACCAAAAGTTTTATGGATTGAGTTGGATTTGTCTATTTTTTTCTCTTTAGCTCTTTGATTTTTCTTTTTAGCTCTAAGTTGAAATGATTACAACGTACTGTTGTGACCTGATCTAGTTATTTTTTTCTTTTTAAAACTTATTCAACGTTCTCTTGATAGTTCTTAAATGGACTTTGAAGATAAATGCCAGAGTATGAATGTCGGTATCATTATTGAAGGCCTGAATGATCGTTTTTCACTCGACATTGCTCAGTTGGGGAGACAGTGTGGCTGACACAAAACAACTATAATCTGTTCTTTTTATAGCTGAATAACTGAATGGGTTTTTTATGATTCCTACTACAAATGATGTTAAGATGGCTAAACGTCTTATCTGAAAACCCAGAAAAAAGAAATGTTTTAAATATTTTGTGGAATGGACAATTATACTGTTACACGATTTTGAAAATTTTGCTGTTCCAAAATATATATATGTTAACGATATTTTAATATTTTTTATATCAAGAACAATTTTTATGGGAAGGAACTATGACAAAGGTGGGAAAACTGGCTTTCGTGTGACGCGTTTCGTCCTTTAGGATTTCTTCCAACTGAGTTTATGTTTACGTTCATGCAGTTATCCACGCATGCGCAGAAACGAAAATAAGACGTTGTGAATTTTAAATTTAAAATAATTTTTCTTTAAATATATGTTTTAGGTAAATAATCTAGCCGATTTCTTTAAGATTCTTTTTGTTTATTTTTTCTGTTTGTCTGTGCGCCCGCGCGCGTTTGTACGTGTGTACGTGTGGTTGTGTGTGTGTGGTTGTGTGCGTGTGGTTGTGTGTGTGTGGTCTAGTGGTTAGAACATTCGTTTTTCGACCAGGAGGACCCGGGGCAGGGTTCGAATCTCACCATGGTTGATTCGTCCTGAAAGTAACATTGAAGTTATGGGACTGGAGAGGCGATCTCAGTGTGCGAAACCTAAAAATATACCACATTTTCACTCAATCATTGTGAGTGAAATTGTGACGACGCAAAGGTTGCCAGTGGCTGTGCTAACACAAAGCTGCAAATCGTACTGAGCGTGTACTGGCGTTAACAAAAAAAAAAAAAAATGCTGATCATTACAGATCATCAACTCGCTCAGCGAAAATGGAACTAAGCTCCAATCAACATAGTCGCACTATAAACATTAGGCAGACTATGTGGTGTTGAACAAATGAAGCAAAAATTTGCTTGAGCGGTCGTTTGCGACAGGGATTTGTTAGCTTCCCTTGCAGACGGAGTTGTTCGGAAAACGAGAATATATATATATATATACGCTCCTACTCATATTCTAAACGACACAAAATTACATCTTATACATGAGAAATTAACACCCCCCCCAAAAAAAAACAAACAAACCCGAAAGCGCTTGGGTTAATATAGACAATAAAGTCATTTTTTACATTCCCTTATTCCGGCCAAACAGAAAAATGCTGGAAAAACTAAAAAAAATGATTCAAATTTCCTTGTCTCTCATATTCAACGAAAAGAATGTTTGCTGCCCATGCGTATATATATATATATACATATATATATATACATGCATATATATATATCTGCTCGAATCGTAACTTAACGTAAACAAATTACAACATATATTATAAAATGTACTAAATCCAACAACGCTTCCTTGTAGCTAAATGGTTAAGCACATCATGCCAAAGGATAGTTCAGTATAGGATACAGGTTCGTTTCCTGTCGCAAGACATATTTTCTACGAAATTTCTCGGACATCCAGGCCGGTAAATGCAGATAATGCTGTTTATTATAAAGAAAACATTTACTTAAATATTTGTATATATAAGAATAACGTATAAAAAGAAAATATATTAAAATAATTGTCGGACTTGGTTCATTTCATAACTGTGCGATGATAGCTTGGGGGTAGAATCTCTAACTAATGTCAAATCGGTCAGGTTTCGATCTTGGCTTGAAGCAATTGGATAACTAGCCACACTGATGAGATGTGATACAACAAAACAGTCTGCCTGCGGATGAGAATTTATGCTCTTGAAATAATTCGACTGAGCTCTTGCAGAGGAAATGCTGATTTCATAAACAGTGGTTGCTAATGGAATGCACTTCTGCCCGAATCAAGCTCTCCTAGCTACTGACGTCTTTCTTACAGTAAAAACGTTAAAATTTCCCTTCCACACTGCCCGGTGACAATAGCTTGGGGGTAGAATCTCTAACTGATGTGGCATCGGTCGGGCTTCGATCTTGGCTTGAAGGAATCGGATATCTAGCCACACTGATGAGCTGCGAAACTCTCTTTCTGTGAATATATATATATATATATATATATATATATATATATATATATATATATATATATATATATGTTGGCAGAGAAGGGACTCAGACTTCATAATAAATGAATTATTTGTAAGGCATCCTGTTAATAATGGAGATGATTTTGTTTCTGACAAATAAATTTAACGATTCATGTGAGTAAGTCGTTTTTTTATCTTTCTAAAAAACTGACTTTTCTTTGCAAACAAATAATAATATGGACGTCACTAATCATCGAGTGTAACTTGTGCGAAAGTTTGTTTTTTCACTCAAATTCATTTGTCAAATAAGAATTATTTATCACCGAAATATAGAAAGATATTTCTTTTTCTACATAGACGCTTGCCACGATACTAAACGCGCGTTGTTAATGATGGTGACTTCAAAGGAAAAGCAATTGCCGTCTGGTTATAATTTTTGACAGGGAACCTAAGATATATATTTATTTACTTTAGCCTACGGCCAAGGTGCAACCGATTTAACCAATAATTGATATATTTCTCTAGCTTAAATGACGTATGGATAATTTAGAGACAAAATGGCCAAGAGTAGCGCTGATTATTATGAGGATGAAAAAATAGAAAGAGAGAGAGAGAGAGAGAGCGTCAGTTAGAGAGAGAATGGGAGTCAGAGGGAAAGAGTTACCGTTGTTTCAAATCAAATATCTATTGGCTAGATAGAGTTTATGTCTATATAGGGAAGAAGCATTAGAGATAGGAGTCGGGTCGCGTGTCTTTTTTCAATTTTTTTTTTTTACATTATAAGAAACTCTAATACCCTTGTAAAAGGTATGAATTCTCTTCTTCTTCCCGCAGCTATGGGTAAATAGCCGGGCAGACCGGGTTCTATGGCCTTGGATGGCAAGTGGTCTACCGTAGAAAGAAATGGCAACCTACTGCTGGAAAAAAATCTGCCTCAGTCATGTATCGAAAGATACATGATCGCCTAAGCGTGTATCACGCATGGTACATAACTGATATTCCAGTAATTAGAAGTATTAAAACAAACACATATGAAATATATATCGTTGTGCAAGTATATACTATTAAACACATACACAAATAATTTAATTCATCTGTGATTAAGACCTGAAAGTTTTATTAAAATCCGAAAATGATTTGCCTTTTGCAAGAATTTCCAAATAAAAAAGACGCTAAAATTTCCTGTATTATTTATGCAGCCCCCTCTCCTCCCAACCGCACCCACTGACGCAAATCTTCTTCGCGCCCAGGTGGCTTTTAGCTTTCTTAAAATAAGAATGCGGGATTTGCCCAAACTTCTCTTACTTTTGTCCAACAATCCCAATTAAAATCAATAATATTAAAAAAAGCTAAATTCAAAACTTTCGGTTTCAATGACATAGCAGCTGTCACAATAAAAACGACCTTTTTGAATGAACTTAGTTAAAACTAAATGCAGAATTAAAATTTCAACTCTCTCTTCCTCTCTCTCTCTCTACACACACACACATGTACACACACACACACACGCACGCACACACGCACGCACGCACTCACACACACACACACATATATATATATATATATATATATATATATATATATAGATAGATAGATAGATAGATAGATAGATAGATAGATATGTGGTACTATAGTGTGAGGTTTACCTCAATATAGCGTGCGATTTACCTCCCATTTCACGTGTTTATAAAATGTGAGACATTTATAAATATGTTAGACTTGACCTGACCTGATGGCCACGTAAGAGGAGGGGCACGACATATTGAGATAGACCTTACGCTATAGTAGCACAGATAGATAGATATGTGTGGGTATATATATATATATATATATATATATATATATATATATATATATATATATATATATATAATTAAAAACATTATGTCGGCTTAATTTTAGCATAATCTTTTCATATTCGCGAATATATTTCCGTGTGTTACAATCAAACGAAGCAAGAAATGCAATGTGACAGAAAGAGATGGAAATTACTTGGGAAATAAAAGTGATTTTCATTGTTTCATTACATTTCTTGCATCATTTGATTGTAATACACAGAAAAATATTCGTGAATATGAAGGGATTATGATAGAAATAAGCAGACATATTGTTTGCAATTTATTTAATCAGACATGCCTAGAAGGGAGTTTGCTTTCAAATTGGTATGTTCTTTGTTGGCAGAGAATAGATTGGTGCAGCGTTTTTACATCAGTGTAACAACTATTTAAGCAGGCAGAAACAGTAACAAAGTTGTTTGTAACAATGATAATTCTATCGATACTATGTGACCGCCTTGGAGGACATTAAAGATTTAAGCCAACATCGGAGAGTACCAAAAAGGTGTCGTTTGTGCATTGCAGAATTGTATGAAAAGAAATTTATAATATCAGGTCGCATACAGACTTTTACTGAAGAAAATATTTCATGACGATTATGTAATGTTCGGCAAGTGGAAGCTTTCAATAATACAAGCTATTCTGAAAAATTTCAGTTGTAGGTGCTCGGCTTCTTCCTGCCATTGCTTTGTACAGGATCAATTAATCATGATGGGGGATCACGAAAAACAAATCGCCACCCTTAAAACAACTGAAGTAGAATTGTTAGATATTGATCAGGTTAAAATAATATAATTTTACCACAGTCTCAAAATTTTTAACCATCATGTTAACATCTGGCACAAACGCTGCTCCTATTTTCACAGGTGAGCGCAAGTTTTTATTTAATTTTTATTTTAATATTTCTCTAACATTCTGGCCGGTAGGTAAAAATAAATAAATATACTGTTTAATAAATAAACGGAGCGCTCACTCAAATACGAGTGTACGAAAAAAAATAAAGTTTAAAGTGACAATCTACATCCTATCGGTTGTAGATTGGGTAGGAATTACCTGGTTAACTTTAATGCCTCAAAAACAAAACTGCTTTCTATTACTTACCACAACGAACCATCCCTGCCTTCCATTGAAATATCTAATGCTCAACTCCCGCCTGGTCTAACACTGTCCACTGACCTGAGATGAAACAAATACATTGAATCAATAGCTTCATCCACCGCAAGGAAATTTGGTTCCGTGTCGCGCCAGAATTCTTCAAAAAAATTCATTAAAACAACTATTCTGCCTTGCATGAAATACTACTGTCATATATGGTCTGATGCCCCCGCTGTTCGTCTTAAGGTCCTTGACAAAATCCAGAGACGGATATGCAATATAATTCACCCTTATCTGGCAACCCGTCTAGAGCCGGTCTCTCAAAGACGTGCTGTCGCCGCCCCCTGTCTTTTCTACAAATACATTCACAGTAACTGCTCCGCTAGACTGCATGAATTTAAACGTGTTACTAGGCTGTCATCTCGGTCCCACCCTTTCACTGTCGAAACAGTTAAATATAGCTATCTCTTCTACTCCAATAGCTTCATGTCTCGCACCTCCCAATTGTGGAATTCCATTCTTATTACTTGTTTCTCTGATAGCTATAATCTCCACCTATGCAAATGTAATGTCAATCGACAAATCCAGATGGCTCTGATCTATTCCCTGCCCTTCTCTTCATCCTTTGCTCTATCACACCACTTCACTCTCGCTCCACTCTCTGTAACCTCTTGTGTGTTTTGGTATCCTGCCTTGCTTTGGGTGAAATGCTTATATATATATATATATATATATATATATATATATATATATATATATATATATATATGTGTGTGTGTGTGTGTGTATGTATGTATATGTATATATATGATAACGATTTTGGAGGAAAGATATATGACAAAGTGGGAAAACTTTGGTGTGAGACAAAATCTTTTTCCTCACTTTATAATATGTATGTATGTATATATCTATGTGTGTGTGTGTATGAGAGAGAGAGAGAGAGAGAGAGAAAGAGAGAGAGTACTTTTTCAGTATATATTCTTATGTTCATTACCGTGTGAGGTTTAAATTATGACATCTACCCTTATTAATTTACATTTTTTTAAGTTGTTTGTTGAGATGTCAGGCTTTATTCCGCAAACAAATTGCCCCATATTTCCAAATAAATATATCGAAGATATTGACCTAAGGATATATAATCTGTTTCCCTGAATAAATTACTTTATCAATTCATTTTTTATTTGGGCTTGACATTCTGTAACCTTCTTTTTTATACCTGATTTTGAAGAATTTCCTACAGTTGTTTTTTTGTTTTTTTTTAATTATTTGAATATTGTTTTCAATTTCCATCTTCATTTCTTTTAATGATTAACCACAAAGTTTCTTTGGCTTAATGTATTCAGATGCCATTATTATTTTACTACTGAAACCTCTTTAGAAAGCTTAAGGGGAATTGTCTTGCATCTTTACTTTAGTTTAAAGTTTCTTTTTTATAACCTACAGCACTCCTAAAACGTCTGGTATAATAAATTACAATAATTCTCTGCCTTTATGTTCTTGAACTCATCAATAATGTTATTGTCTCCAATACTAATCCAAAACTTTATTAAGCTCCCACCTGTTCTCTTCTACATCTTGTTTGCGGACTATTTGCATGAAGTATCTGTCCAGTCATCAGGTCCACATCCAATAAAACTCTACATTTAAGACTAAAAAAATACTTTTGAGAAATTCGTTTTCATACACATCTACAACTTACACTTTTCTCTTTTAGATGTTTACTTCAACGTGAAAATTTGTTGGGTTTTCTGTCTTTAGCGAATTTTCTTCATATTTTGCATCTTTTCTACGTGTAAATTTGCCCCACTAGCTTCTACTAAAATTATCTGGCTTAGCATTCTTTTATTTTTCGCAGATTTCCTTCTTGACATTTACTGTTTTTCTTCTCTCAAGAAATGTTTCCCAATTTCCAAACATATATTTCCTTTACTCGATAACATGAGTATATTTTGAATCTTTTCTTAAGTATATGTATTTCTTGCTGTCAATCTTTAAATATTTGAACTGTATTAATATAAATAACGATATTATAATATAGAGTTTTTACAATATGATGAAGAAATTTCACCGCATAAAGAACTTACGTATCGCCAGATTAGTTGTTGCAAATATATTTAATAGTTACATCTAAGGACTTTGAAATAACTTAAAAGTCTTCTTTGAAGATAGAATTGTTTTTATTTGAAAAAGAATTCTAAAATTAATCCGTAAAAATAATATTACTTATTTAATAAAGATTTTAAACATTTTTAAAAGAAAAACAAATTTCCACACAGTTGGATTAGCTAATCTGATGGATAGCGAGAAAAGATACATTTAAAGTCCAATATCTATTCCAGGCATTTGTCTCAATGAATAATAGTAAATTTAAAGAATAATTAACTAGAATTTGTAAAAAAGATTACTTTTTATTTAAAATAGAATGAAAATCCATAGCAAGGACATAAGCCTATTGTGTGAAAGCCCAATAGGCTTATGTCCTTGCTTGTCAAGACTTTCAAGGTTCAAATAATGGATTTATTTCTGCCTACTAAAAACGTTGCGCCACAAATCAAATCAAATAGAGTATAAACCTACCACAGTAAAAAACATGTTTCCTTTGGAAAAGAAAAGTAAAAGAAACTTCATATAACGTTAAATAAGCAATTTTGAATTTCTTGCACTATCAAAAGCAATATGAAAAATTAGGAAAAAAGATTAAAAATAATTCAGTGATACTTTTAGTCATTATAATTATTTTTAACAATTTTATTAACTAATAATGTCAGTCTATTCAACTGCAACAAAAAAGTCTTTTTCATAAGAAAATTTATTAAAAAAAATAAACAGGCAAAAGATCCTGATATTATCCAAGAATAATCTTCTAAAAGCAAAGGCATGTCGTTGATGATAGTGAATAAAATGGCAATCAGTTTTTGAAACATAATATTCATGTTCCATCTGATAATGCTAAACTTTCAAGCAGTTTAATGTTTTAATGTACAAAGTACGTACATTAAATTAATACGGTACAAAGTGTTGGGTAAATCTTATAAAATGATTCTGTTTCTTCGCTTTTGAGTAACAGACATTAGGCTGTACATTGTAACCTACCTCGTCAGCGCAAGAGATTGGTACTGTTTGAATGGTGGATTCCTCATGCAAAAGACGAAGAAATCTATAATTGAATGTCAGCATAATTTGAAATTTTATTTATAATATTGCGCATTTAGACCAGAAAATCAACATCTATTATATTGTATTAGATTTTAGTAAAAAAACAAACAAAAAACAAAATATAATTATTACTTTTAAAATATCTGAAAAACTTACGTTATTTTTTACTGTATGACAATTTCGTCATTATGCTATAATGACTGCAACTGTCATGTCGAGTTTGTGTACACATGTGTGAGTGCAGTCATATGCGCCTGCGTACACTGGACAAACGTGCAATATTTAACCACGGGAACATACATAATCTTATGTGCAGATACTCTCTCACATTTTTAGCCTCTGTTATATATATATATATATATATATATATATATATATATATATAAGATAAATTATAGAGATTATTTGCTGCATGGTGGCAATATTTATTTGCAATGATTGGATTAAAATCAATTTCATTTGTGCGAATTTATGGAAACTGATGTACATGTATTAATTTGCAATTTTCAATATTTTGCTTTACTTTTGCCATTTCCAGGTTTTTATCTTCGGCCGGAAAAACAGATTAACATTTTAAAACTTGGAACTCATGACATTAATTTGCGACTTCGAAATTGTAGTCAATACAGAGAACTAGATAACATTTCTTTACATCGGCACAGATAGAAGAGGCATTCATTTCAACTGAACAGAAAGATGTTACCGCCATTGAGCAAATAAACCTTCACATTACAATAAGCCTTATTATAAACTTTACTATTTGGACAAGCATTCTCGTCTTGGATATTATACTCATAGTGTTTCTTCTATTGTAACGACCGATTAATTGAAGGCGTTTCACTGGCTAACCTATTCAATTCACCGTGGTAGATTCTGTTCATTTGATTTTCCTGCTCAAGGGATCGTACATATCAGTTAACTCTTGTCGGTTTTATTCCACTTTGAGCCTTTTTTTCGTTTCTTACACTGAACCATTTTGTTTGCTTTTACAGCACTACCAGACCTAGGAATTGAACTTACTACTATCAGGAACTCTTTATGTTGCAGGTTGTGGCCTTACAAAGCTCCTACTTCTGATCATTTTTTGCAAACTGGGAGGTTGAAAGGAAGGTTGGCTGAAAGATCTCGTGGAACATGACACCATATCGATTGCTTCAGGTTCACACTGATGTTGATTGAATCTAAAGTACATAATAATCATTTTCGAATTAGTCTTTGTAACTATTCAGAGGAGTTCTATTTCTACGTCGGCCAGTGATTCTTTATCTGAGTATGACGGACTTTGTAAAAAGATATTCTTCCATTCTCGTCATGAGGCCAGTCTATATCGTGTGTTTTTCTTATCATAGTTTCAATACTTGTGAGTCTGAGATTTGAACGTTTACGTTAGTGAAATCGCTCCAAGACACTGTTTGAATGATTCACTGAGAGAATCGCACGAGTACGCAATGGTTTTGCCAGTGGATGCATCAAAATTCAATGTCATATTGGGGGTTAGGTAGCACGGTTTCTGGGTAAACTCCGATTTTTGGCTTTTTCGCAAGCTTTCTGCTACCTCAGTCTTATTTTATAGTCTATCAAAGGTTTAATTACGCTTGACCAGTCTAAAGCCTACTTATCAACACATTAGTCATGGTCTGATACTATTCCTTTTTAAAAAGCTGGTCTTCTTTCCCAGAAGTTGTGAGACCTTTGTAAAGCAGGACGTTACTTGGTAAAAGGCCGCTTTGAATGCCCAGACGCACTAAAAATCTGCTCGCAAGTGATACACAACGGAAAATACATAAATTAGGCCGACCAATGACCACCTAAAATATCATTTTCTTTATTTACGCTGACCAGGCTTGTGGATCCAAATATTAAATAACATTAAAAATTTAAGTGATTTATCATGATCTTTCAAACGTTTCGTAACATTAAGATGTCTCAAATGACTGGTATCTAGATTTCAATAAATTATATTTCTTACTATTTTTATTTTAATACAACCACACACGCAGACACACACACACATATATATATATATATATATATATATATATATATATATATATATATATATATATATATATATATATATATATATATATATATATATATATATGTATGTATTTATGTATTTATGTATGTGTATATATATGTTGGATTCTGCAGTCGTTTACCGACGTATGAGTATCAAGCAACTCAGTTCCTAAGAACCGACAACCAGACACCTGCACATATGAATTGATTATAGTGATGAAAATTTGATTAATATCCAACGCACTTTTTTGAAGAGCCGAATACAAGGACAAACGACCCTCTGCAGGATTTGAATTCGGAGTTGTCCTGCTCCTAGACCAGCGCCATCTAAGGCTATAGAACTCAGTCTGTCCTGCTATTTATCCTTAACTGGCGGGGGAGAAGAAGAGAATGCATACCTTTTCCAAGGATATTAGCATGCAAGTGAATGTATTATAGGTGGAGTAATGTATAGCGGGTCTGATTTAGAAATCGGAGTGCCGAGTTCAAATTCAAGTCGCTATACACTCACACACGTATATATATATATATTATGCTTGTCTGTGTGCGTCCTCGTATGAAGACTTTCTTAAAAAATGTTTACAGCTTCGCATTTAAGATATTAAACGCAGACTTCATGAAGAACTTTTTTACATTCGGTTGTGTCCTAAATGCCACCAGATATTTCATATATCCACGAACAGTGTTGTATGTAATGACAACATTTAAGCAAAAGCCACATTTGCAAACATTTTATTATATGAATCGTGTGTGAATGAATATTAGTGTATGTGTACTCGTACGTATGTCCGTGTGTGTATGTGTTTGTGCGTGCGTGTGTATACATATAAAGTTTTGAAGCAAGCAATAGAACGTCGCCATGCCATGCCTTGAGATGAGTGTCACCCAAACAAAGAGTTTTGTTTTTAATTTATTCTTAAACTTTTCAGCCATTCATCTTAGAAATTATTGATAACATTCATTCATCATTTTTTGCGGTAGGCAAGTCAGAGAGTAAATAATACCTTCCGTCTATCGTTGACTGATTGCAGGCTATTCTGCATAACAAATGAGCTAAGATTTTACCCAGTTTCATATTCTGAATACTCATTTTTCAACAAATATGTGTTTGATATTTTCATGAGAAACCTAAACTGAAAAGGCGAAATTTCAATGAATGTTTATGAGAAAAATTCTGAATAATTACAAATAATTTAATACATTTAAATATTCTTATTTATGCAGGAATTATATGAATTATTAATTGAGTTTCTATATTTAAAAGAATTTTTTAAAAAAGACAATAAATCCCGGAAAATATAATGGTTGAGCTCGCTGAAAAAGGATATCTTTTACGTGTTTTTTTTAAAAATTTTTCTGTACATGATGTTCATATTTTGTTTATCTTGCTTTTGCAAAGTAAGAATAAGTTTTATACAATAAAATACTAACTTGGTATGCCTACTGAAAAAATTCACACTTCATACGGATGTTTTGTACAATATTATTTCGTAACTTCAATGTCTTAGTACGAATTTTTACTTAGAATATTTTAGATCGACTCGAAGACATTTAGGAACGTTGTGGATCGATCTCATAAATATAATTATATGGGCGACATTATAGTTATTTTGTCACCATAGAAGAGATTCCTTATACAAAAATATTATGTAACATAATTTAGAAAAAATAATGAAAAATAAGAAGGCAAATTTATTTTATGTTGGTAAGTACAATAAAATGATTGGCAAAAAAAAAGAGAACTGGATTAGTGAAATGTTTGTTTTGTGATTATATTTAGACTGGTTAAGGGCAGCTTACCTGAAACAAAATTCATTTTAAAAGAATCGCTTTTGATTGCATTGTAACATTTATTATATCAGCAAATACGCCAAAGTTTATGTATTTTTGTTTATTGATTCAAACATTGGAGAGGGAAGAAAATAAGCGCCATTTTTTGTCATGTTTGCTTGTTTTATTTTTTTTTAAAGAAAGCTGAAAATGCAAATCAAACCCAAAATATAATTTGAAGAAATGAAAAGATTTTTGTAAAGGATAAAACCTGTCAAAGGTGGTTTGTTAAATTTGTCACTGAAAAGTACTACACAGTCATGAACAATCAAATAATACAACCCAAATAGTCTTTGTCGTTTTTGATTTATTAGAAAACAAAATGTATACAGCAGATATGACATACCGTTAGTCCTAAAAAAGATATTCCCATCAGCATCCATAATTTTTTTAACTATCTGCCTCAACCTGTGCAATGCACTTGCGGTAAAAATCAGGGTGTCAGTATCTGTCGCAAGGCTATCTCATTTGCGAAGGATTTCGCACGAAAGTAGTTGTTCAGGGAATAGAAGAGGCGATAATCTGTTGGTGCGAGTTCCGAGGAGTTAGGTGGATGGTGTACTGTCTCCCAGTCATAGTATCCCTGCCATCCGCACCTCATGAGGCCTGGCATTGTCATGGGGGAACAGTAAACTCATGAGATTAACCAATACAGGCTCCTTCTGCTTCAGTGTCTACTCAGTTTTACTCCTCTATGTAGGATTTCAGGGCCTCATCGTCCAAGTTCTGTGGCCGGCCACTGCGAGGTTCATCACAAAGGGACAGATCTCCTGATCTGAACTTTTGCAACCAATGCCTGGCTGTGCATTCACACAGCATTATTCCCGAAGGCATGGCTTATTCGTCGACGATGCAACCACGGACAAGCCCACCTTAAATTAATAAATTAGACAACACCGAACGAGCTGCCATGACTCTTCAACGCTGCTCGTGCTATAATTGATGTGTGCGCGCAACGCACCTGCATTGGTCAAGAGCAATGCTCCCAAACCACTGCTTTCCAGGCACGTGATGCACTCTTTTACGTATCAGGAATCACTTCTTCCTACACGATGTAAAAAAAGGACAAGGACATTTTTGATTACCTTATAGGTCCATGCAGGAAAAAGAGCGCAACATGGCAGGATTCAAAAGAAAATCACATGAACTTCGTATTTGGGGTTCATGCAATGTCATGAGCTGTTTTGCGTCCTTTACAACAGGAGATCTCGTCTACTAAACGTTGTAGTGTCGTTTCCACCAGCATGAGTTGATCAACAATGGTCCTCATTGAATTGTCGCTTTGGTTGGCGGATAGAACACCATGATTACGGTGTATCATTTCACTTCCTGGGCATTGGTTATTTAATGAGAGGTACCGCTAAAACCATACACATTCGACACGCTGAAAAACATACAAGACCCACCGTATTTAAAAAAAGTTAACAAAAATCAGAGAATTATCCCATTTCAATGATTTTTAACACTTATTCAATAATGAACTAACTACATAGAGCAGGGGTCGGCAACATTTTGCTATGTTCCGACTTAGGTTTTTTTAAAATCCTTCAGTGTGCCAATAGCATACGTATTTTTATACAAGTCTATGTCAATATATATGTTTTACAATATATTTTTCAATATAATATATAGTACATATACTTTATTATATATTAAAATTGAAACAACTAAATATCTTTTTTTTTGTTGTAATAGTTACTGGTTCAACTTCATGGTGTCATTTGCGGCTCCGTGCCATTGGAATTGTGTTGCGTGCCACATATGGCACGCGTGCCACAAGCGGCACGCGTGCCACACGTTGCCGACACTTGATATAGGGAATCGTTTTTGTGGAAATATTTTTTGATGTCAAATATATCCCCACTTTACTTAACTCGCGGATATTACGTACGGGTAAATTTTGATTTTTCTAACTGAAGGAAGCTATTAAATCATCAAAAAAATGTCAACCGTGAACTCATCGAAAATATGGTCCCATAGTTTAAGAAAATAATCCAAAACAAGTCAAAACACATTTTGGATTGAAAGTTTTTTATATTTAATTTTTGAAAAATATATTCCATATATTTTTGGTTTTCATGAAAAAAATCTCTGATATTTGTTTGTGAAATATTGTTATGTATTTTTACTATAGTTTTAAAATTCATATCTTGGTCATTGCTGGAAGACTTCATATAAAATAAAGATCTGTTTGAAAAATCGAAAAATGTCAGTTTTACGAATGTGAATTTAAAAAAAATCTCTTTGATTTCTTTTATACTACACGAAATCAAAACTGGGAATAAAACATAAAATCCTGAATTTCCTGCCTCGACCAGTGATTCACGGGGACTGCTTTAGGAAAGCCTATGGAAGAATATCAATCTAAGAGGAATAATGAAGGTGAAAAAAAAATTGACCTTTTACAGAGTCAATGAAAGTTATTGAATGTTTTCATTTCGCCACTCTGTCTGATAGTATTTTTATCTGTTTAATCAAGTGTGTGTCGCCATTAAAATAATGTTCGAAATACATTAAATATGAAGATATCAATGGAATATGTTAGAATGTTCTTTTATCTTTTTCTTTTATGCTTCTTGATTCCTTGGGGAACATAGGAACGCAAAAAAACGCCTCTCCAACGGACACATGTTGGAATGTTTTTAAAATATTTCCTTAATCTTTCCTATTAGAATTAATCTGTCAAGGAAAAATTAATCCACTGATGAAAAATTGCTGAATTTTCATTAAAATAAGATAATTCCCTGATTTTTGGAAAATCTTTTAAAATCAGGTTAGTAGGGCTTTTATGAAATTAATTACGAAAAGTTATCGCAAAATAAAGCTAAATTAACAATTAACTCAATAATTTCTTTATAATTTTTTAATAAAATTTAGTATGAAAATAATTAAAAGACTTTTTTGGTTGCAAAGAAATATTTTGATATCAATAAGTAATAAAATTGTCAAAAGTAATTATAATGAGTAAAAGTATCACTTAACTTTTTTCATTTTTTATTTTCATCTTTTACATTTCTTTTGATATTTTAAGAAATGCAAAATTTCAAAAAATTCTACAAAGTTTAATAAATTTTACATATTCGTATAATTTCTTTCTTTTTCTGCAAAGATTGGTTTATCGAGTGTAGTAGGTTTGGTCTTCCGTAATTGACGATTTATGATGATCTCTGAAAATGTCAACAAAAGTACAACATAACCTGCCGGTGAAAATTTATTTTTGTTATATTTTAAGCAAAAAGTAATGTTTGTTTTTTACGAAATCCTGTACATTAAACCTTAAATTTACTATTACTTTAAACAAAAGTCTGGGACAGATATTATATTTGTTAGAGATTTTTAAAGGGGTTTAATTTGTTTTCAATTTGCCGAATAGATTATGTCATGTAATATTGCCCTTGGGAAGGGAAAAATTTAAGATTGAAGTAACGTCAAAAATTAACGATTTTTATGTTATATGTTTTGAAATAGACATATTTTTTAGTTATTTTTATTGAATTTTCTTGCCCCTGAACTCGGAATCCGTGGCGGGGTGGGAGGTTAATAGAGCAAAAAAATTTGACTGTATTCCCGCATTTGTCCTAAGGTAATGTGTCGTTCGTCCTGAACTGGTTCCCGTTCTCTTCAAACATTACAACAGATATTTTGCTACTTCTTGCTTTCCAGCTTGTTAGAAATCCTCTTCTATTACGTTGTTGCCAAAATAATGACGTTTTTGACGTTAAAAAATACGTCAAAAAACGTCATTATTTTTGCACCAACCTAATATAGACTCTCTCTTTAAGCACACTAGTAAACCATGTGATGTATTTACATACAGAATGATTGAAGGATAAATACATACTACGATAGGTAGACGGGAGAGACTATGACAGATTTAAAAATGATATCAATACGATTAGGTACTTACACAGATTCGTTAAATTCTCCACACTTAATAAAAAGAAAGGTTTATCGTCAAAAACTTTATGTTAATGTAATTTTTTTTATTATTAAATTTTATTTTGATCATTTTTAGAACGTTCGTAATTTTGGTAGGAAATCTTATTTATTTTAGTGTAAGCGGTCAAATATTAGTATAGGAAATTTTGGCGTCTTTTTTATGGTGAAAAACACATTGAATTGGAAATTCTTGCAAAAATTATATAATTGTCGGATTTTAATGAAAATTTAAGGACTTATTCACAGATTAATTAAATTATTTTGGAAATGTTTTATTTTAGAAAATCTTGGTAAAAATATTTTTTTACTTCTGTTACATCACTCATTTAATTTTATGAAATTTCGCGAAATTATATTTTTGTAGAGCTTAATGTTTATATTACTTAAAAGCAGAACACCTTAGAGAATTTAAATCATCAAATAAACAGAAAACCCATTTAACGAAATCTGCTCTGAATCGTAAAATATAAAATGCAATAAAGTAAGATATTATTTACTTAGAAAAACTTTTAATTCATTATATAAATAAGATATATGAACGCTATTGTATTAAGAATATTCTTTTCGATAAACAATAAATTTTTGAAAGAATTATTTTCCTTTTTTAAAATTTTAATAATATAATTTTAAATCTTATTTTCCAGAGGTAAGGTAATATAAGTAAAAACTATATTTACTAATAATAAATGGAAAATATTGTTACAATTTAGCGACACTCACTATTTTAAAAAGAACTTTTTGCATGTGGATAAACGTGCCAATTTTTGTAAGTACGGTCGTCCATAAACGACATTATCAGAAGACTATAGAACATTATAAAAAATTATCAGAAAATAAGAACGGGGACTATAGTACATTTAATAGCTATTGGTAATTTTCTACTATTTCCTCAACAATGTTTTCGTAAGTAAGATATAAGATCCAATAAAATATTAAATTACTTAGAATACTTACATAAATTTTAAAGATTACTGGGTAGTTAAAAAATGATATAAAATGGGCGTAGACGTTGTATTCAAGTAATTATATTAGGTTCCTTAAAAATGCCAAACGTCTGATTATCAATAAATGTGTCAACAACCCATAGAAATTTATCAATTGCGTGTTAAAATGCTTTTCTGCAATATTTTCGTTTAAAAGAAAGCAATATTGATAATAATTCAGATTAATTAGACTTTAAATCAATCATTCTTCCTCAAATAAACTGTCAGAATAGTATATTTTATTTTTTAAATTATTTAATCAGCAGAATTACGTTGAGTTGTCTATGTGGCCAATTTTAAGTATATTTAGAGATTTAAAAAAAATTCCAATCAGTTTAAATTAATTTTTAAATACACCAATGTAAAATAAAAGCTTCAATAATCCCTCGGCGGACGAAACGGGTCGGTTAAGTTGAGTTTTCTTTTTGTTTTTATTCATATATATATATATATGTGTGTATATATATATATATATATGTATGTATGTGTGTGTGTGTGTGTGTGTGTGTGTGTGTGTGTAAAAAGCTCGGATAGCCAAACTTGCAAGTCTATTAAAACAAATTGGTATATATATTCTCTGATGCAGTTTATCTGTAGAAGAAAGTAAAGAAACATATAATGAATAAAAAGAGATAAGAGGAAAACTATACTTAGGCAATGCATTTTGTCTTCTGTGGAACTTTATCAAGCAATGTAGGATTAATTATGATATAATAAATCCTGCGTTGCCTTGATAATGCATAGTTTTTCTACTTGTCTCTTTTTATTCATAATCGAAATATATTTTAGATTGATAGAATAAGAGAAAAAATAGACACTAACAGAATGCAATATTTAGATAGATAGATAGATAGATATGATCAAATTTTATAGATTCATAGGTAAAGAGATGACCAGTCGGCGTATAAGGGCAAAGTAACGCAAATCAAGGTCAAAATGTTCAACCTGTCGTTACCTCCTCTTTCAACATACCACCTCGCTTTTCTATTTAACACATATTTGCTTCTCGCATTCGTCGTCTTGGCTTAAAGTATATCTCTCTTAAAACTCCCCGAGGGGCAGAAACGCTTTACCCCTCAGTTCCTTTGAACAAGCCGCCGACAAGCATCTCGTATATCTATATCTTTCGGCAGGACACTGACCGCCTGGGTTGGAGGAGACGGATCCGAGAAGTGTACGGAGCCATGAATTACTAATACAGGGAGAGAAGGTAGTGAAGTGATTAATTAGGAACAAGGCCAAGAATTCACCCGCAACCCGCAAATAGTTTCGCCAACTGGACATAAAACGCTAGACCGGAATGTGTCTGAGCCTGGTTTAATGACGGACGGTATTTTCTGAGCTTCTGAGTGGGGCATGCGAGAGACAGAAACCTGGAACGGCGGTGAGAGGAACTGAAATACGAGCCATCCGCATGTTGTTATTTATACATGGATGATATCAAAATTTTGCAAGCCCTTGAAAGGAGTGACAGCTGAAAATATTAGTTTTTAAATATCTTAAAACTTTCATGGTATAAATAAAAAATAATGTACGTTATCCACATACAATATATATATATATATATATATATATATATATATATATATATATATATATATATATGTAAGGTGTATCAAAAATACGTTTCAAAATTTGGGAGCGTGTGCCTCATAGCAAAACAAGGTCAAAAGTCCATATAAATATATGTCTGCAAATAGTTCGTTTTTGAGTCATTAATTTGAAAGAAAGCTTCGCGTCCAAAGCCATTCGAGGCCGTACGTAAAAATTATATCTGCTTCTCACAATATGAATATCCTGCCATTGTTAAACGAAAGACTTCTCAGTGAACTCACTACTTCACACGTTAAACTTTGAATATGGACTAGTCACAAATGTACACGAATGACAAATGTAACCTTGTCTATATGGCAACACAGCGCCATCTACCTATATATATATATATATATATATATATATATATATATATATATATATATATACTTGCTCCATATGTGGCCTCCTGTGTAAATCACTAGCGTGTCTTAAATGCCACTTAAGATTATCGCCCAAAATTTCATAACTGAATCAATAAGATTCTCATACTTTGAAACCGACGGGAGAGTCCATTATATATATATATATATATATATATATATATATATATATATATATATATATATATATATATATATATATATGTATTAAGAAATATAGTTTTACGTTATACTATATTTATGGGATAAAGTGCTCAATATCAGAGGTAGAGCTTATGCAAATATAAAAGTGAACATTGAAGTTCGCACTTGAGGCGACAGACTGTTTTATATATATATATATATATATACATATATATATATATATATATATATATATATATTGCATGTATAATCTACATGTATTGTTCAAAATGTATTTTACTTCTAGTAGTTGATCAATATTGTAGAAAAATCATTTGGAGATATGTGAACATAGGTATCAACTCTGCATTGTGACAATCATTTTCACTTCTCAAGAAATATTTAGATCATTTTGTTTCTGTCTGGAGATTTCATTAGACGTTTAATGATATTCAAAATGTAGTGTTGTCTCCTGTGTCCATGCACACACACAGACACACTGACACAGACACACTGACACACTGACTCGCACACACACACTATATATATATATATATATATATATATATATAGCATTATTGTATAATTGCATTTTTATTGTTTATTAAGAAACATGTTTTTAGCAATATTTTTAAATGATTGTTTCATCCATGACAAAGATTAATTGTGACTTGCAAATATTATAACTTGATAAAATAGTTAGTCACTGGTACACTATATTAATATGATGATTTACACATACTATTGTGGGGAAAATGATTCTCTCACAACTCCCTACCATACCTTTGGCAATCATAGTAAAAAATCTTGTTATACATTATTAACATTAACAAAAGCTCAACATCATTTTGTTAGAAGGAACTTATTCAAACAATGGTTTGATTCATCGAATCAGACTTAGCTATCTTTTCCCCCTCTTATATATAAAGGTATTTCATTTAATAAAATCGTAATATTTTTTTTTATTTTTAACTTCAGCATAAAATGAAATGTGGAGGAGAAAGGAAATTTCTGCTATTTTTAAGTTTTGTGTTTGCTTTTCATTCATTATACAACGTTCCTGTAATACATGTGTGTTTGTTTATTACAATTTTAATCGCTTTATGCGCGAATTTGGTTGGCAATATCTGTGCGTTTGTGCGGGTAATGGGGATTTTTAGTCATCGCTATTATTGTCCGTGCGTTGATTGTGAATTTTGTTTGTATAAGAGTGAAAGAATTAAGGTTTCACCGTTTGTGGCTGTAGGTAGAGAGATCTTAAATCTTGGATTTTATAAAACTTGGTGATATAATGAACTGTGTGTTTGATCTTTGTTTGTTGATAGTAAAATATTTATCAGAATCACGTCTATGCATTTTCTACGTAATAAATTCTGTTCTTTACTAATTAGGGTAGCATTTAATAACTTCAATTTAATAAATGCTACCCTAATTAGAAAAGAACATAATTTATTACATAGAAAAATGTCTAAAACAAATCATGTTTATGAATCTTACAAGTTTTGTAAGTACAGTTTTCCATGCAGGACATTTTCATTAAAGCGGTAATTATAGTAAATAAAAAATAATATGCATAATACGTCATCTCAGAAATATAGACAGAAATAAAAAAATATTTTTAATTTTATAACATTTCCTCAACAAGCGTCTTCGCAAATAATATTAATACACGAAATTTAATAAAATATTAGAATGATTAAAATATTTTAAACTTTAGTATTGCTGGGTAGGTAAAAAATGATCTATAAAAGAAGTTTTCGTGGGATTTGTCATGTAATTTGACTACAAGTATTTCAAACTTCCATCAATTTCGCAAATGTCAGGTTATAGACAGATCTGTCAACGCCTCACAAAGCACCATCTTTCGTGTTAAAAATGTTTCTTCTGTAATAAGAATGAGTAAAATTTGTTTCAACTAAGATCAATAACATTTTAAATCAAATAACATTTACTCAAATAAAATTTCTGAAAAACGTATTTCATATAGTATTTTTGACAGATTGTTTTAGTAAGGAAAATTATTTTGTATTCAAACAAGTGTCATTATGGAAGATTTATCGATTTCAAACAAAAAAACTAAATCCCATTCAATTGGCTTTCGTTTTGAAATATAAATTTGAACCAGTGCACAAATCTTTGCTAGAAAATATCTGTAGCAGGACGACATTTGCCTGGAAAACTGAAAAATTATTTTTATTTTATGACATCAAAGAATGTAACAAAAATAATAAAAATAAAAGCGATTAATAAAACTCAAAATTATCATTTCACTAGTTTTTAACAAATAAACACAGGCACACACACACACACACATATATAGATATACATATATATATACACATATTTCGTTGGAAAAAAGCCCAAATATACATATAGAAAAAATAAACAGAAACAACTAAACTGAAGAGTGCATGCCGGGATAAATAAGGAGCTACGACTAAAATTAACTTATAAATCGTTATACATATATATCTATATCTATCTATCTATCTATCTATCTATCTATCTATCTATCTATATATATATATATATATATATATATATATATATATATATATATATAGATAGATAGATAGATAGATAGATATAGATAGATAGATATTGTTTATACGTTATTTTTATAGATACAAATATATATATATATATAATTATATATTTATATATATTATTATATATATTTATATATATAATATATATTATATATATATTATTATTATATGATATATATTTATATATATTATTATTATATTATATTATTATATTATATATTATATTATATATATATATATATATTATTATTATTATTATTATATTATATATATTTATATATATTATTATTATATTATATATATTTATATATATTATATATATTTATATATATTATATATATTTATATATATTATATATATTTATATATATATATATAATTTTGTGTGTGTACGTGTATGTGTATTTAGGCAGCAATCCTTAATTTATGCATGCTTCATTAAAAATGACACACAAGGTACTACGGTTAAGCTTTTTTTTTTTCTTGTGTTCGCATAAGAGCTTTCTATTTTGAAGACAGAGTATGTAGAAACTGTCCAAATGTTCTATACTTGCGAGGGCTTTCGGCTCTACTTTTAGCAATTAACAAGGATTATTTTATTTTTCAGTTTAATTGAGTGTGTGCGTTATGTGTATGCTTTTAGTGTTTATATGTTTTATTTTCCGAACAAGGTTAGTACGTTGTGGCCTTGTTCGTAGTTAATATTGTTAAGAGTTGTTTATTTTTTATTTTTTATGATTAGGCCTTCAATTATTTTTAATCTTTTTTACAAGTGGATGAAGTTATTATCCTTATGTTTTCTACTAGTATTTTTTCGAATGGAGTCTGGTAGGTTTGTGTGTGTTTTTAAACATGATATATACATACATTTACATACATACATATATATATATATATATATATATATATATATATATATATATATGTATATATATATATATATATATATGTGTGTGTGTGTGTGTGTGTTTCTTGTCATTTCTCAATAGATATATTTATAAACCATTGTTGTCTATAGCAAAACAACTATATAAATTTTAAAGTTTATCTGAAATCAATATGGCTGGTTTAGTTAGCGCTTTATTTTGAAAGACGCCACTCCTCATTTTTTTTGGCGACGTGTAAAAGCTGGGATGGTAAACTACATAGGTGTATTAAAAAAGGCTAAAAAGAACAGAAGGTCGATGCTGCTGTGTAGATGCATGAAAGGGCAATAGAAATATCCCTAAAAATTAGAGTCCCAAATATATGGTAGATGTTTGAGGGCGAGGCGTTGAAGCGTACCTATCAGATAAGCACGTGGTCAAACCGGCTACTAGTCTCACACCCCACTTTCCGACTGTTTGACCCTTGAGACTCCGGTGAATGGCGCCAGTCCCTGTAGATGTTGATCAGGTATTGACACCCGACTGTCTTCATCGCTCTATGGCTAATTTTAACAACATTCAGAGGATATTGTATCACAACCAGCATGGCTTTTTCACTTACCCCCACTTCGATGTTCCCATCAATCAAAACTATAATGTTTACTCTACTTTATCCGAATTTTGCTTTTTTTTTATATTTACAAATGTAGTTCAATCCTACATAACTCTTAGCAACTAATATTTGTAAATAAGTATTCTACACTGTACAAATGATGAAGGTAAACACAAAAAATAGGATTATATGACTGATGAACAAGAACTGAACGTATTTAAAAAAAATATTTGGCATTGTTGGCGTGTTAATTATATTTTATTTTAAGTACCAGTAAAGCACATACGTTTTTGTTTCCTAAAAATAAAAAAAATATATGGAATCCACTGTTTTTATGAATTTGCCAAATTTTAGGAAATTATCCAATTTTGAAAATATATTTTTAGCATTTTTATTTATTAATGAATGAGTTTTATACGAAATAACTTATTTCATTAAAAAGATTTGTGTAAATATTTTTGGACAGTTATACCTACCGTTCGATATATCGTGAGCATTTTAAAAATTGGGTTTGATGAAAAATATGTAGAGTTTTAGAAAGAAAAATCGTTGAAGATGATATTTCAGTAAAAGTAAATGTAATATCAATTCAAAACATCTTATGTCCTGAAACTTTACTAAAACAATTGAATGTAAATATTTTCTTCTCGAGAGTCGCTGCTGACATAATTTAATAAAACACATTATTTCCTTTCCTGAAGAAAGATGTGCAATGAATATCGTTTTTGAAAAATATCTCTGTAATTTTACACTAGGATTTTGAAATTCATCAAGTTCTTAGAGGTAAACAGAGATCCCTCCTCATTAAATAAGGTTAAGGATATGTTTGACGAATGGAAAAATATATAGTTTAAAACCAATTTCTAATCAAAATCTTTTTTTCTTTTTTAAAACAATTTGCATGACTGTTTTATATGGCAGATCAAATAGAGGGAATTCATCAATTCTGAATTACCACTTTTGATTATTATTCCTATTAATATAAAACAATTTATTCTCTAAACTTTCCTAAAAGCCTAAAAAATAAATATATAATCTTTACTTTTTCGTAATATGAACTTAAAAATAATTACTTTTAAAGATAAACGAATTCAGTTTATCTATTTTCTTAGTTTTGTTCTTTCGTATTTAATTAAATTTTTGTGGCTGTGTAGATTGCTACTGTTTGACTATGACAGGTGGAATATACCTTGTTTTGTTCTAATTTGTTTAAACTGTAAGCATAAAACAATATTTGTTAAACATAAAGCAGTATTTTCCCCAAAATTCTATTAATACTTATCTTTACTATAAAAAGATGAAAGGTGAAATATTTCCTGGTGAGTCAGAATTTATGTCAGTTCTTTTTTCAGCATCACAAGGCTTAAGATGTTCTACAATCTACGATACAGCATTAACTAAAATGCATTTAGCTCCTTTTCTACACCTGAAAGATCATAGAATTTCCTAAGACGAAAATGCATATTTATTAATATAGCTCTATTATATTACATCGAGCTCTATGTGCAATATATGTGTATATATACATACGCAGATGCACACACACACACACACACATATATATATATATATATATATATATATATATATATATATACACACACACATACACACACACACACACACACACACACATATATATATATATATATATATATATATATATATATATATGCGTGTGTGTGTCTATACATATGTGTGAAGTGGGGCGGTATTAGTGGAAAGTGCTCAATATCCGTACTAGAGCTAATACGTGCGGTTGCATGAAAAGTTGTTTGTGACTTTAGGTTTCGCTGGTTTATTTTAAAAAAGTGGATCTATTTATGCTTTATTTGTCCTAGATTATTTGTCTGTGTCGAAGGGAGGCGGAAAATCGTAATGTGAAACTGCGCCTAAACCAAGAATGAATATGGGTGTGTATGTATGAAGTAACATATATACACCTGTATATGTGTGTGTCTATGTATATGTGAATATCATCCCAAACAAACACGGAAGAAAAAATTCCCCCTCCCACCACCACACACAAATAATTAAACACAAATAAAGCATAAATAGATCCACTTTTGAAAGAAATAAACCAGTTCTTTTGAAGATCGAGAAAGCGTGAAACATAAGATCACAAACATGAAACTGCATATATATATATATATATATATATATATATATATATATATATATATATATATATATATATATATATATTAATCATTTAACTACAAGCAAGATGATAAACCCACAAAACACAATGGATTACTCAGAGTAAAGAAAAAGCTTTACTGAAAAGAAAGGAGAATAAAAGAACGGGTTCCCAAAACATATCAGATGGCGATTGTCGTTGCATTTAAATTTTCAGAGATCGTAAGGGAAAGGAATATGAGCAACGGGAAGAGAGAAATGCGAAGGAAGAAATTATTGGAAAAAGAACTTGCGTTTACCTCAGTTGCAAAATGGTGAGACCTAGCTGCCAATCTAGTATTACGTTTAAAATTGTGAAGTCTAGAAAAATGAAAACCTATCATAAGAATTGGCATTATAATATTTATTAAAAGTTACAACGAATCTACGTTATGACGGTTGAATAATGATTGAAACCGTGATATCAGGGCTTGAGCGCTAACACTGCAGATTATTTGTTTTTGATTTTCTCAAAAAAATCTCTAAATATCAAAGGTGAAGTACCAGAGAGGTAATATTAATAAAAACAAAGTTTTATCGTCAAAATCTCTATTATTAAGAGGAAAGACCAAAAGATTTTTTTTATTATTAAATTATATTTTTTAATCCTTTTTAGAACCTTACAAAATTTGGTTAAAAATCTTGTTTCTCTTGCGTCAACGAGGGACTATTTGCATGGGAAATTTTAGCGGCTTCTTGTGGTTATAAACAGATTAATTTTCATATTCTTACAAAAATTAGATATTTGTCAGATTTTGATGAATCATTCAGGATTTATGTGATTTATTTACAAATGAATGAAATTATTTTTGGAAGGGCTTCATTTTTAGAAATTTTTTTCTTTTTGTATTTGTTACTCGACTTATTTAATTTTCTGCATTCTCCAGAATTCTCATTTCTAGCGCTTTAATGTTTATATTAGTCATTTAAATCCTCAAATTTTCTTGGTCAGGCTGGACCTCCAGTTGCAGAAAATCTGCTCTGAATTTATAAAATAAAATAAAAAATGCAAAAAAAAATAAGACATGATGTAATTAGAAAAGCCTTTAATTGCTTGTAAGTAGGTACCTCCACTTTTTCGCTAAAAAAGATTATGAAAAAAGATTCAAACTTGAGAAAAAATTTTTATCGTCAAAATGTTTATATTATTATTAAGAGGAGAGACGGAAGTATTTTTTGATTATTTTTAAAAAAAAGTTTTTGATCCATCTTAGCACGTTCGAAATGTTGGTTAAAAATCTTGTTTTTATCTTGCGTCAGCGGTGGTCCAAAGATTAGTAAAGGAAATTTAGCACCTTTTTTGTGGTAAAAAAAAACAAAAAAACATTGTTTTGGAAATTCTTGCTAAAATCAAATAAATGCCGAGTTTTAATGAAATTTTTAGGTCTTATTTACAAATGACTGAAATTATTTTTGAAAATTATTTTTAGAAAAATCTTGGTAAAAATGTTTTTTTTATATCTGTTACACCGACTTATTTAATTTTATGAAATTTCTAGAAATTAAAATTTCAATAACTTCGTATTATATTAGTTAAAAGTAGGACTCGTTGGATAATTTAAATCGTTAATTTGTCTTTGTCAAGCAGAAACACAATTTACCGAAAATCTGATATGAATCACAAATTAAAAAATGCAATAAATCTATGACATTATTTAATTAGAAATTGCTTTTTATAAATAAGATATATTAAGGACACTATTGTCTTAATTTTTTTCGATGAATGATAAATTTTTACAAGAATTGTTTTCATTTTTTGAAAATGTTAATTAGAAAATTTGAAAATTTATTAAGTTTTAAATCTTTTAAAATTCTGTATTAACTTCAGGAGTTTTAATAATATTTTTTATACTGAAAACTAAAATTATTAATCGTAATTGGAAAAGCTTAAATCAAACACTAATATTTTTAAAAGAATTTTGAATTTTTTTTGTGTTTGTATAAACCCCTATAACTAACTTATGTTTACAAATGTCTGAAAAATCTAAGACGTTTACTGAAAAAAAAAAGGAAATTCCAATCAATGTAATTTCAGTTTGCAACATACCAGAGTATTTTGCTCACTGGAAATAGAACATTTAATCCTTTAGACTTCAATTAAACTAAAATGAAAGCTTGAAGAAAGACTTTTCATTTTTTAAATTAATCTAAACCTTATGTATCACGATTTTTGTGGAGATACCTATATATATGAAATAATAATAAACAAATTAGCAAACCAATCCCACCAAAATGACCTTCAGAATAAATTCAAAAATTGGACGTAAACATAGCTATAAATGCTATATACCTGTAAAAAACACATCACTACGTTACTCAAATATCGAAAACCGAATAGAATAAATAAAAATATTCAAAATAAAAAATAACTAAATAATAAAATAATAAAAATTAATCCAAATAAATGAATAAATAAACAAATTAACAAATCGCCCCCGCTAAAATAACCGTTTCAACTAATAAAAATAAGCATAAGCAAGTAAAAATAATCAGTCCAAATAAATAAATCAAAAGCTGTTCACCCGTCAAAATAACAGAATAGACTACGGCAAGCAATCTAAACATTGGATGAATAAATAGCTTTAATTATCTTCCCAGACCAAAACAAACTATTAAATAAGCGACCTAAGCAAATCCCCCACCCCAAATTTTTTACTACGTTAATAAAACATCAAAAAACGAAAAGAATAAATAATACAAAATGAAAATGAAAAACAAGTAAAATAAATTAACCCAAACAAATAAATAAATAAACAAATAAACAAGCCACTCCCGCAAAAATAACCGCGAGAATAGATTACCCACAATGCACCACTGATCCATATATATAAATAGTCGAGGAAATATCCAGCATTCGAGTGCTGACGATTGCGTCCAGCATGAAACAGCCTATCGCCTCTGAGTGTTGACTTCACTGTTCACCTTTATATCTATATTTACATACGCTCTATCTCTGATATTGAGTACTTTATCCCATAAATATAGCAGACATTAAAACTATATTTCTATAAAACTATATATATGTGTGTGTGTGCGCGTGCGTGTGTGTGTGTGTGTGTGTGTGTGTGTGTGTGTGTTTTAAATACACAAGATCAGACATACAGAAATACCGACAACATTTTTCCTAAATTTTACAAATGGAGATGGTTTCATTGAAAATAGATTTCACTATGCATTTCTTCATTCAATTCTTCATCAGATCCAAAATTGAAACAAGTATATGTGTCTATGACTTTTTGTGTTTATGCGTAAATAATGATTCATAGAATCCACGAATCCACACAAATATATATACACACATTTCTTTCTTTCGTTTTGGGATCTGATGAAACCTTGAATGGCGAAACGCCTAAGGAAAAACGTTTCCTATTTGGAAAATTTCGTGATATATATATATATATATATATATATATATTAGGAAATGGACAAAACAGTATTAAACAACATTTACCGGCCTGTAGTTTAAAGGCAGTAAAATCGAGCTTGCTAACTGAACGCTTCTCTGTGGCCGAATAGTTTAAGGCACGTCAGACTATATGACGGTTTCGTATAGGATACAGGTTCGATTACAGTAGGAGATCGAATATTTTCTATGAAAGTTTCTCGGGCATTCAAGCCGGTAAATGTTGTTTAATACTGTTTATTTAAACAGAGTATTTACTTAAATATTTGTATTTTTAAAAAGAATGTATAAATATAAAAATGGCTTAATATATATATATGAAAATATAAAAGTTGACCATAATAACACTGCGCGCTGTTTCAATGCAAACGTCTAATTTTATAAATGTATGTTTGTGTGTGTATATATATATATAATAGATAGATAGAATTATAAAACATACGTATACGCTCGTATATTTGCATCTAAGATATATTTTTTCTGGGGTCTTATAAAATCAGTGTTTTATGTCATATAACAGAATTATTAAATATGTATTAATGAAAATACATATTATCCCGCGTCGGTAGCACGACTAAAGTTTCATGGTGATACGCAATCTTCCGGTGCAGGATGCTCATTGACCGTTAGACGTTATGGATCGCAAATTTCCTAACGCGTAACCCTCAGTGAATATTTTGCACCTGAAGATTGCGTATCACCATGTAACCGGGAGTTGTGCTATTGCTGTAGTATATGTATATTCATTAATATATATATATATATATATATATATATGTATGTATATATGTATGTATGTATGTATGTATGTGTGTCTGTATTTATGCATATATATGTATCTCAATGCCGAAAATATGTTGTGTAAGCAAATAACACTTAGCCGTAAATGAATTATTTTTTATTAATTTAACTAATAAAAAGAAAATCGTAACATTTAAAGATTAAATGAATTTCCTGAATTTCATTTCCGAAATGTCAACTGATCTTTTTTTTTTAGATTTTCATTGCAATCAAACTTCGAATATAACATTCTAAACAAAATTAACAGATTGAAAATCTCATACCAGTGAATTATAATATTTATTATTTAATTATTCAATTATACATGCTAGTCTTATCATCCAAGGTCAAGGATAATTGAAGAGAAAGCGAATTATAAAAATATCGAATGTCGGTTTGCTTATTGGCTGAGTTCCTTCAACGGAATTGCCTACTCGCCGCTGAATACTTATACGAATTACTTGTCTCTCTCCAAATTGATTCGATATTAACACGGGATGTGTCATATCATTTTACAGTGGCAAGAGCTTACCGTAAATAAGTGAATTATGCGTATTAAGGAGACAGATTCTCAAAAGCGAATGCCACCTTAGAAGTTTCAAGGCTTCATTATAATAAGAATAAATTCACTGAAACTCACTAAGATGGTCTATAATATTAGGTTGGTGCAAAAATAATGTCGTTTTTTGACGTTAAAAAATACGTCAAAAAACGAAATTATTTTTGCGCCACCCTAATAATAATAATAATAATAATAATAAACCTGAAATAAATATTGCGCTATATTTTTATATGAAATTGTTTTATAAGGGTAAACAATGATGACTGCTTTTTTGGAATACAAGTCACCGATACATACACACACATGCACACGCACATACATATATACATAAATACATAGATACATACGTATGTGTATGCACATATGGTTGCACGGAATATTTTCCTATCCGTGCAGGAAGCATTAAAAAAAAGGATGTTTGTCTATTACATCAGAATTTTATAAGGTGAATCCGGTCAAAATTCAATTAAAAAATAATAATTTTTTCTTAAGTTTAATAGATTAAACGTATATTTTACTGTGTTTCAAACCCAATTTAAATTGATTGAAATGCGTGTTGTGTGTTTTATGAGATGTTGACAAATTTCTCGATACATTTATGTTTAGGAATATTTTCTATGGAGGTCATAACTATAACAATTACTTGAAGAATATAACGTTAAAGCCTTTTTGATATATATTATGAAGTAATCTTAAAAAATTAAGTAAATATTATGCGCAATTTGATATTTTATTGAAGTTTAGGTGCTTTGAATTTGTAGGTTTACTTACGAAGGCGCTTGTTGGTGAACTGTTAGAAAATTACCTATAAATTTAATCTACTACACTTACCGATCCTATTTTCTGATAGCCACGTGTATGGACGTGCGTATTAACAAAATTCGGCACGTCTATATACATATAAAAAATTATAAATTATTTTTGAAAATACTAGGGTTCACTGAATTGTAGTAAGCTTTCCATTTATGATTAATGAATATAGTTTTTTTTTTCTAATTAAAATTTAAAAACTGAAAACAATTCTTGTAAAATTTCATTATTCACCGATTGTTTTTTCTTAAGACAATAGTGCCCATAATATATTTTATTCTTAAAAGCAACTAAAAGTCTTTCTAATTAAATGATATCTTAGTTTTATTGATATTTTATTTTACGATTAAGAGCAGATTATCTGCAAATATGTGGGTCATGTTTCGCCAAAACATTTGATAATTTTAATTTTCCTAGGTCGTGTCCATATAACTAATAAGCTTTACAAAAAATATTTTACCAATGTTCATGGAATTAAATGAGAGGGGTAGATTTCAGATTTAAAGATAAAATATTTCTCCAAGATTTTCATTTCTGAATACTTCCTGAAAATTTCATTAAAATTCATTATTATCTGATTTTTGAAAGAATTTTTAAATTATTGTGTTTTTGACAGCAAAAAGGTCCTAAAATTTTCCGTACAAATTTTATGTACGAACGCTGATGCCAGAAAAAACAAGTTGCCAAAATTCCAAAGCTTCTAAAAAAGATTAAAAAAAGTTTTACATCTCAAAATCCTTCGAAATTTGCGATTAATAATAACACAAAATTTCGACGATAAAACACTGTTTTTATTAAGTTTTTGTCATTTTTTTTAATAGTCTATGCTCATTTTTAGCAAATCTTTGGATGTTTATATATATATATATATATATATATATATATATATACACACACACATATATATATATATATATATATATATACACACACACATACACATATATATATATATATATATATATATATATATATATATATATATATATATATAAAGAAATATAGTCTTAAGGTGTGCTATATTTATGGAATAAAGTGCTCAATATCAGAGATAGAGCGTGTGTAAATATAAAAGTGAACATAGAAGTCAACACTTAGAGGCGACAGTCTGTTTCATGCTATATGCAATCGTCAGGCCACGTGTTTGATTGTTTTAGTTCATTCTAAGTATTATTTTGGCGGGAACAGTTTTTAATTGATTATCTTTATTTGGGATTGGTTTGTTTATTTATTTACTTGGATGAATTTAATTTATTTAATTTATTTTACTTGTATATTTTCTCTTTTCGGTTTTCGATTTTTAAGTAACATAGTATTTTTTTTTATGTTTTATTTCTATTTTTTTTTTTTTTTTTTTGTTATTTTTGCTTATTAGTATATTTATTTGTTTTTATTTTATTTTTTCCGTTTTTAATTTTTTAGGTTACGTAGTAAAAATTTATTTTCATGTCTGCATTTTGAGATGAGTTCGGATATATATATATATATATATATTAAAATTTCGTTGAGGTTGACTGAATTGTCACATCGGTTAAGCATTTTTATGCTTTTGGCAAATTTGGCAAAACAAAAAAGAACAAAAAAAAAAAACACCAAAAAAACAAAACAAACAAAAACAAAAGAAAAAAAAAACAAAAAAAACGGTCAGGTCAAAAGGACTGCTTTTTTTATTGACACCCCTATTATTATAACTAAATTCTTTCCGAGGGGATGTTTATTGTTTTAAAAACTGATTATTAGAATTTTAATAAAACTTAAACATATGACGAAAGTGAATTCATACAGTTATTTTTCTTCTTGAGAATTTACAGTAAACATATTAAACACTAGTTATTAGATTATTTATTTACAAGGATTATTTTATATTTACAACTTTCTTACAACTAATCCAATTAAAACTAATGCAATGCAATATTTATCATTTACCAATTTATAAAGAAATAAATAAGAAAATTTTTTATTCATGAATTTATAAACATTTACTAAATTAATAATATAGTAATTAATAATATATGTGATCCAACTATAAGACTTCCTTATTGCTTAACATTTTTTTATAAAGTTCGAATCAGTTGGCAATACACGATGTTCTGTCAACCATTCCAGTAAACAATATAAGAAAATAAACAATCTAATATTTTAATGTTTATCGTTTAAGTTAATTCTCAAGAACAAAGAAAATGTACCAGCTCGCTTTAATATATTTTAGATTTATTACAATTCTAACCATAGCTTTTTAAAAGAATGAACACGGCCGGGGAGTGAACGTAGTCAAAATAATAGCGGTGTCAATGGAAAAACGTTCATTGTTGTTGAAAATGTTCCTTTCTTTGGGGAATGCGAAGATTTTAATACACGTGATAATGTTCATACTAAAAGAGTATATGTTTAAGTATCAGCGGTTGTAGCATTAGCAACAGTAATACAATATTTATATTCGGTTAAAGATTGTATAGATATTTTAAACAAAGCTGATAATAAAATGGAAGAGAATAAAATATACGATTTTTATAGACTTAGAATCTGAACAAAATGAAAAAGTGTAAAAGTAACACATTTTTTTTACCGATGACTAGACAACTAAGACTTGGTACTGAAATTTATAGAAAATAATAGGCTGAAAACTAATTTTAAAAATTAGGAATTATAATTGAGTAACCATTATATTTAAATAATTATTTATTTAATAATCCAAATACATTAGGATGTGCAGTGATTTCATAATTCAGGTTTTCAAACAAGATCCTCTACAAATATTGAACTGTGCAGTTTTCTTTCCAAAATTGGGCACCACATACATGGAGATAGATGCACACGGATAATTGGTAAGGACCATTGATGATTAATTCTTTTTTGCATTAAACTACAGTTGCACCTGATGAATAACTTGGGTACTAAATAAAATATATTAGGTTGGTGCAAAAATAATGACGTAATAATGTCGTTTTTTGACGTTAAAAATACATCAAAAACGACATTATTACGTCATTATTTTTGCACCAACCTAATATATATATATATATATATGTATATATATGTAAGTATATATATATATATATATATATATATATATATATATATAGTTCAGTGCTCATATATAAATGAAAAAAATGTATAAAAAATTGATTCTCCACACAGATAGCTACAATTCAAAAGTTCGATAAAATTTATCACAGAATTTCCAAGATTGTATTCTGTTTTCATAATAATACCTTTTTGTTCCTTCATCTCATTCAAAACTTTTTTAAAATTCCCACTGTCTGAATTATTATTATCATTTCCCTTATTTGATTTTTTTGCCTTTTGTCTTGTCTCTTTATTTTCCAATCATAGCTTTCTGTATTCTATCAACGTTTAATCAACTCTACCATCGATTCTCCCCACCCCTTTGCTTACTATTTTATACAAACTACTCTTTTTTATTGATGTTATGTATTTTTAAAGTTGACGTCATATCTGTTAATAACGAACAACATTCAGCAGATAAAACCCGCCAAAGTTTGACGTTGTTTCCAGTCTATGTTGAACTTCTTAGCATATACTTTGGTATTAGATGCTATTAAAACTGACGCCATCTCAATCGATTTCGGAATCTTTTGAGGGGTACGGCGGGGAGTTAGGGTTAAACACCCTGTATTCCAATGATTTATTTCCTTAGTTTGATTCTTGAAGTGAAATAAAACAAAAACGATTTTCCGAAATTTCCCGTTTTTCAAAAAAGCGCCGGATTTCTCATGTTTCATAAAAGAAAGCATCAGATTTAATGAACTGGATGATTTAATTTTTCTCGGATATAAAGAGATAATTAATATTTCTAGAAATGTTTTTCAAATTCCCAAATAAGATCGACCGTGGTATTTGTTGTTTGTCTATGGCAATGAAACAAATATCCTCAGTTATCGGATAATTTGTATTCAAATTTTTAACGGAAGCCAACGAAATACTGTAATAGAAAAAGAAAAGTAACAACAATATCTTTAAAAAAGACATTTCGTTCGTCTTAATCCAACATGAATAAACAAAAGACTGATATATATATATATATATATATATATATATATATATATATATATATATATATATATATATATATATATATATATATATATATTATTATTATTATTATTATTATTATTATAGTGTTTATTTGTTTTTATCTAGGAGTGATGTGTGTTGAA
>OZ010576.1:136656029-136703529 GCA_963932145.1 Acanthosepion lycidas
TGTACATATATATGTATGTGTGTGTGTATTTGATTTTTTTACAGTAATGTTCACCCTGTACAAAGCCTAAAATCACCCGAGATAGAAGGCTACAGATTAAGAGCTACAGCGTGTATGTAGGGAAGATGACGTTGGACCGTCGACTTGAACAGGTTAAGAATGTGCTGATAGGGAAAGCATCCTTTTGGGTTCCACAAAGCAGTGATTTGTGGAAAGAAGTTACCTGAGTGGAAGTTACATCCCACTAATGAAATACGAAGAGATTGAGGGTGGTTTGCTACAATGTTCGTGGCACTGCGTATCTTAGCCGTGAAACTTAGAACTAAAGAATATAGCTCTTCTGAACAATTTCTATCGAAATAATGATAGAGCAGCAAGAGGCTTACGCCGTTTCGTCTATGTGAAAGTGACTGTATAGTGGAAAATAATTCATCACCGTCAAGCACGCGGATAAGTTTTAGCGGGACTGGAAAGTGAAGACTGGGCAACCCCTTCCTATATATGGCAGAAGTACTCGGACTAATCTAGCTCTTGTAAAGGGCGAGGATAACAGTAGGAGTCAAGCACTTACAGGAACTATAAAGGGAACCGATCATTTTACAGCGTCTTTAGCGATAGTTTGTATCCATGAGTTCCACTCGAAGTCTGTATTGAGTTTAAGTTCCAACAGGCACTCAAGACACGACGAACACTCTTTCAACGTGATTGGTTAAAGTTCTGGTTCTGCCCGGTGATTATGGGACTTAACTAGTTTAGTTTTCGAGGCATTGAATGTGACAAAATAGTTTTCCCATCACTGGTTCGAGGAGACGTAAGCTGCCAAGCTCTTTTCATCAAGATTTTGGGAGATGCATTCACATACCGTTGTATCATCAGTATAAATATTCACAAATGATCGGAGTATTGATCATTATATAAAGTAGAATATCATTATATAAAGTAGAAAGCGGGTTGGAACCAGAAGTGCACCGCGTGGGACAGCTTTTTTGATCGCTTGGGCCTCAGAGGACAGACCGTTAAGAATTTGTTATTGAGAAGACTCTTCCAGTGATTCCAGAACTCAAGAGCGTGTGCACTAACTCTATATTCCAGAACTTTTCCGATGCCTTTGAAATATCTAATTTGATCGTCCTTGATATGTATTTCTTGTCTAGTGCCAAACAGATTCTATGAGTAATGGCAGTTATGATATCAGCAGTGGATCAAGATGATTGGAACCCATATTGTTTGTAGCTTAAGAGGTTGTAACTATTGATGTGAACAACAACCTTCCTGTTAATTAACAACATCAAGACATTTGTTAATGACACTGGGGCTGATGGGTTTATACTGGATATTGTGTGTGTATGTGTGTATGTGTGATAACGTGTTTAAGTGGGCGTTTGCAGAGTATGTGTGTTATAAATGAGTTGTTTGGGGAAAATGTAATTGCAGATATTTGCGTTGAACATTAAATATTATTCTGATAGATGTCGTGTAGATCCGGAACCGAGTCAGTTCGGCAGGCAAAGCACAAAACGCCCTTTAATGGACATGAAATCTTGAAATGAAAAACAAAAAAAATGGGTTCTGCTAATATGCTACATGTGTCATAAGATATTATTAATTGGATATGAGATTATATCAACACACGAACATCATATATATATATATATATATATATATATATATATATATATATATATATATGTATATATCATATATATATATATATATATATATATATATATATATATACATCTTATATATATATATATATATATAGATACACATCATATATATATATATGTATATGACGTAATCATGTCGTTTTTTGACGTTAAAAATACGTCAAAAAACGACATTATTACGTCATTATTTTTGCACCAACCTAATAGTTATCTAAAGAGATATATAGACCTACAGAATCATGCGTAGAGAGAAAATCATAAAATGAAAGTAGAATATCCATATATGTATGTCTGCTTGTATATGTGCAGCTGTGTCTTTTCAAATTATCTCAGGTATGTCTGTATGTATATATATATATATATATATATATATATATATATATATAGTGTAACCCGGATATAAGAGAGTTGTCGGGACCGGAGAATAAGTCTCTTATATCCGGGTTACTCTTATATTCGGGTTTGGTCTATTTTCTTTAGGTAAGTATGGCTCTAATTTGACACCAGAGAAAATCTCTCTTATATCCGAGTTTCTCTTATAGCCGGGTCTCTTATATCCGGGTTACACTGTATATAGTTATATAAAGAGATATATAGAGCTACAGAATCATGCGTAGAGAGAAAATCATAAACTGAAAGTAGAATATCTATATATGTATGTCTGCTTGTATATGTGCAGCTGTGTCTTTTCAAATTATCTCAGGTATGTCTGTATATATATATATATATATATATATATATATATATATATATATATATATATATATATATATATAACACCACGCATGAGGTTGTATTTATACAGTTTTATGAATATATATAGAGAGATAGATAGATCTGCAAGAAACATGCAGAGACAGAAAAACATAGATTGCAAGTAGAATATACAGGGGTTATGAAAAATGATTTTACAGATATTGGGGTCCGACTCCTAACACCAAAACAAAGACATAAGTTCACATAAGCATATATCCACAAATCCTTCGTTTTTGTGTTATTAAGTTTAAAGAAAATTTACGTAGATGGTGCTATGGTGCCATGAGGACTGGGTTGCATTTGTCATTCGTGTACATGGTTATTTTTTCTTCACCGTTTAACGTGTGTGGTAGTTAATTGAGAAGTATTCCGTTTAACAATGGCAGGATATTCATATCATGTGCAAGCAATATATCATTTTTACATACGGCCGCGCGAATGTTAATGGACGCGTGGCCACACGGCTGTATCAGATTAAGTTTCCAGGCCGAAGACAGTTGAGACATCAAATCTTTACTGCTGTTTATTGTCTCGTTGCTGAGACAGGGTCCGTGGCACCGCAAACTATGGATCGATGAAGACCGAGATCCGCTCATATGCCAGACCAAAAAGAACACATTCTACAGACTGTCGAAGATGATCTAGGTATCGGCACACGTCAAGTGCTCCTTGATTTGTTGTGAATAACCCACTCCAAAACGTTGGAAATGTATTTTTGTGTAAATTGTTGCCATTTTATAATTTAAATTTTGCGCATGCGCATTGTTTATTTTTTTTAAATTTGATTGACTGTACAGTAGAGTCGGGACAGTTGGGCACTATGACGCAATTCACTCCGCCAGAAATTTTGAAATGGCATGTTGTATGTCTTGGCATTCTCACCAGAAGCTCCAATATGAACATTTCAGAGGGTTCCATGCTGAAACGCAATCTTCAGAACATTTCGTTTAAGGACACAAACAGACTTATATATATATGTGTGTGTGTGTGTGAAAAATATATAGAAAATAGGAAAGAACTCGTTAGGTAAATAATTGAAAGTTCTTTTGTATTTTTGTTATTATTTAAAAAAATAGTGCTCGATATATGTAGAGCATATATATAATTATTTATTTAAAAATATAATTATTTATTTAAAAATATGTTGGAATCATATTTTTAAATAAATAATTATATATATATATATATATATATATATATATATATATATATATATATATATATATTTATATACGTGTGCTTGTCTGTATATCTCTATACAGATTATTTCAAGTATGTATGAATGGACAAACACAGATACATTGAATACATTGGCAAATGAAATCCAAACGTCGAAACCGACGGCCATATTTCACACATGCACATAAATACATATCTATCTATCTATGTATATATGAATAAAAAGAAAGAACAGTAAGATATATAATCCGGTGTTCTTATTTATATTTTTTTTTATTTTTACAAAACAGTGGTCAATGTAAAAGATAAAAGCAGCATATGTTCGCATAAACGAAATATAAATGTTGATATTTATGTAGGTACCTAGAAATGGTGGTCTGGTAAAAAATGAGCATAAGTGATGTAATAATGACTGACATTTATTAAAATCAAACATTTATCGTCAAAATCTTTATTGTTATTGTTAAGAAGAAAGACCAAAATTATTAAATTATATTTCTTAATCCTTTTTAAATCCTTCTAAATTTTGGGTATTTTTATATTTTTTTTTCTTTACATCAGGGGGACCATAACTTATGGGGACAATAAAAAATCTTTTGATTTATGTTTATGAACCATCGAAGTCAATAACGATACCGACAGATATTATATATATATATATATATATATATATATATATATATATATATATATATATATATATATATATATATATATCACATTGAGTGAAATATAAATAAAAAGCATCACACACCACAGCTACTAGCAAGCAGAATTTTTTTTTTTCTGATGATGGCCATGTTGGCCAAAACTAGTCGAGGAATCGAGCTGAAATAATAAAAACGAAAGAATGTTAATATACAAACCAGTGTGTCTGAAGATTTGAATTTTTTAATTATTTTTTCTTTTTCAAAACACACACACACACACACATATATATATATATATATATATATATATATATATATATATGATATTTATGTATTGAAGAATTATTATACTCTGGAATAATGGGTATATCTACAGAGGATGCAATATTGTAATCTACATATATATTCACACACACACACACACACACACACACATACATATATATATATATATATATATATATATATATATATATATATATATATATATATATATATATATATATATATATATGCATGTATATATATATATATATATATATATATGAGATAACAATATTTTTATTTTTTTTCTATATCAAGAACAATATTGGGGATAAAATATAAAATGTATGTATAAGTGGAAAATATTTTCGTGTATTTTTACACTTTCTCACACATTTTTCGCCGATATATATATATATATATATATATATATATATATATATATATATATATATATGGGGAGAGAGAGAGAGAGATGTATGATATCAAAGCACGTATGATAATTTTTTTTCTTTCTGTCGACCAGATGTGGGCAGCTGAGATGAATGTCAAAGATACGAGACAACCTTCTTTTAAGCTGGATTGCAACCCTTCACTTCTAGTCAGCCGCTCACAATAAATGATCTGCCGGTTTCGCACCAAGAAACAGCAAGAAAAAAAAACATAAATATATGTAAGCTGCTAGATTTTCCGATCTCAGATTCATACAAGAGGTGTACTAGAATACCTGGATATTAGATAGGCTGGAGGTCATTCAGCGCGAGTATAGACGTGCCACTTTTCCTGGAATTATTTCTCTCTTCTATCATGTGTGGAGATCGAAGTGTATATCTGTATGTATGTTATTATTTGCATGTGTAATGTGTACAAAAGAAGAGAGGAATATATTATTTATATGTAAGCAATACATGTATATGCTACCTAGGTTATATACATATATATATATATATATATATATATATATATATATATATATATATATATATATATTCATGGATTTATTTTAAATCAGCTTTTTTTATTAATTGAAATTTTTAGTGGATACCCATGTTTGAAACAGACACCTCACTTTTTAAAAAGTTTAAATGGTGTGTATTAAGTCTATCGGCCTGCGAGAAAAACTTAATAAAGAAAATGTGCTTTCCGGTAGGGTTGGAACCTGCCTACCCCTTAGTGGGAGAAACCATCAACACTCAAGAAAATGTGCTTTATTAGCGTTTCCGATAAGAAACTTGGCAGATATCGGTTTTCGAATATAAATTAACGGGGTGTGCTTTCCTTCAAAAGTCATAAAATCAAAATAAAACTTGCAGGTCTGTGACGCTCTCTAAAATAATAGTTTTTAGTTAAGAAACTATTCTATCTTACATTATTATTGCCTCCTTATAACTCTTGTTGTTTCTATTGAATTAGATAAGAGGAATTACATTTAACACACAACACTTGTTAAGTGATACTAATGCTTATTTTTAGAAAGAGGTTATTATAAGACTCATACAGTAAATATTCGCGGTAGATAATACTTCACCGATAGTAACGTATTATGCAGTTATTAACATTTAAAAAATAAGATATGTTTATTATTTTTCTTGTTTGTGAAATGGGAATGCCACAAGATTTTCTCTAAATAAAATGTAACAATTTTCATTAAATATTAAGCAGAATTCAATGTTTACATGAATCGACAATATTTTGATAAACGTTATAAGCCCATTTAATGATAAAGCAGATTCAACTTCCCTGTTATAAAAAATATTTGACTCACACGACAAAGAAAACATTCGACAATAAATGGAATAAACAAAGGAAGTAACGATTTAAACTATAGCTTTGAGAAAATTTGATTAATATTTTCGAAATATTTGTTGAAACCTTATATCTGTCATTTTTGTGAAGTATTTTACTCCATTAACATATATTTTCCAGTGTAATCTTTTACATTACACACAAGGTTTACACATGAGAATTTTGCTGATTGGGTCAACAATAGATTAAGGAAACTGTGGAAATGGTGAAATCCTCTTAGTTGAAGACGCTGAAAAAGGTTGATTTTATTGTATACACATATACACGCTCGCGTATGCGCGCTCACGCACGCACACACACACACACAAACATAGTTATGATTGAAAAGGATTCAGAAGAATGATAGAATTTCAAGATAAAGGGTAAGACATTAAAACAAATTCAACGTCTAAAGCAACAAAAGTGAAAAGTATTCATATTTTTGCACCTGTTTCTCCGAATGTGCTGATACAGTCGGCGTTCTTTTGTCACAGAGAATTTAAGAAATTCCTAGTTTAAAGGAACAAATAAAAACTTTATTGGAATCTTTGAGTCAGAGGTTTTCTTCCGTACAATTTCTGACAATAATTGCATTTTGATAAGTTATTTATTCACAACTAACAAAACGAACGTTCTATCATATTTCTTTTATTCCACTGTTTACTTTTATGGTCTCGGCCTTGTCTTGAATAAGTGAGTAGTTAAGAAGCTCATAGCGGTAGGCGTCATAGAGAATGGGTCCATGTGTTGCAAGGGCTCACATTCCAAAAAAATCATGCGTCAGGTCCTATTATAATGACAGCTGTTTAGGATGACTCCAAATCATTATGTACTTGTGTACTGCTTTCATTCTCACAGAAATTAATATCTGTTTTGATGTGTTTGAATGACCAAATGAACACATGAGAATGTCATATAAAAAGTGACATGAGATAATTTACATAATAACATAACTAACTTATAAACTTATAGGATTTCATGAAAACAATATATTATTTATTTACTCTTAATGAATTCGACTTTCCAAAAGAAAAAATATCCTAATCTTAAATAATTGAATAACGTTTGTAAACATGTATTGTGGGCCATTTCACACCTACAAAACCTTATTATTCAATCGAGTCAAATAATATCGTGAATGCTGCTGTCAATTTGACATAACCCGAAAGATATTTTCAACACAATATCTATGTCGGCCTTGCGTTCAAGTAAATTTCCTGTCAAAACTATCTTTCCTTTAAAATAAAGAGCAGTTTTTATCAATCATTTCGGAAAATTTAATTCTTTCTCATTTGTAAATGATTTCTTTAAAAATGTTAGCCATGAATCTACTAAAAAAGAAGTAAATATTTGTGTTTGTGTTCAGATCGGGTAATGATGCACATTAAATAAATTAGGAAAATCCAAGAAAACACGACGCTCGTTTTTCATTGCGCTTAGGTCAGTCTGGTATTTACACTAGTTTTGAAGCGAAGCCCCCGGTTGAAAAAAAATATCTTACACTCTTATAAAAAAATATTTAATTTCTTTTATCGTGCATTTAATGTATTTATTGTGCGTAAGAAATCTTTCTGGAAAGTATATCGCCATTTAATTATAATGACAAAATTGCCCCCGTAAAGCAATGCTACCTTAGTGAGCTTTCAAAGACTTCGGACTTCACACAAATTTATTTGAGTACCCTTCAAAACCATCTTCAAACTTTTTTTTTAGGGATAGCCATCAAATATATTATTACGATATCGTGAGTCTCGCCAACATTCTGTGATTTTTTCCTTCTAAACATTGAGCTAAATCGAAACTCTAAGTGACAAGGTTGAAGTGATTGGATGACTAAGAGTTTCGGCCAGATCACTTCAGGGAAAGATATTTGAAATATTAAAAATGGCTGGATAATTACCAGGCAGTTTATGGAATTCATAAATCTTTTCATTCTCACATTGTCGGTTACCAGAGTTTTTTTTATTGCAACCCGAACACGCTCAATTTTTTTTAAGTGTTCTCGTTGAAAGCTTTTCACCGGAATCCTGGTATCAACATTTTAATAATGAGTCATTTACGAAAGTCATCTTGATCATTCGAATATCTTTCCATGAACGAATGTCCAAGTTTAAAGCAAATATTCACTAGCATCTCTTGGTCGTTGTGAATTCAAGGATCACACATAAAATCACCCAGCTATTGACCATTGTTAACTCTGAAACTCCACAGTGTGATTCTGTTAATGTATGTGCAGTATGATTCCATCTGATTGGAAGCCAGCTACATTAAGTCTGAAAAACAGGTTCTTGAGATACTAAAAAAATGACTCTTTTTGAATAGACCTCATATATTCAACACCATTTTTTTTATCTCCAGTAGTCTATACCCTTTCTTTTCCCATGTTTTGAACGTCTGTCGCAAGAAAAGCATTGACCGTTTGCATTTTCTTTCCTGTTTTGATTAATTGGATCCATATTTGCTCCACGCACAAATTCAAGAAAGGTTTTGGGAGATTTTATCAGATTTCTTCAAAAGGATTTACCAAATTTCTTATAACGTTCTTTTTTTTTTTTTTATCGTGACGGGCTTTAACTAAGAAATGTACGACACGGGAAATTATATTTAAAGGGAATAATAAATTTAAACTGAGCTGGTACGAAATAGGTGCAAAGCTAAATCAATTACCAGTACACGAAAGGCATATATATATATATATATATATATATATATATATATATATATATATATATATATATATATATATATATATATATATATGCGCCAAGCAATACCAACATGTGTGTGTGTTTGTGTGTATATATATGTGTGTATAGATAGATAGATAGATAGATAGATAAATAAATAAATAGATAAAGCGAGATAAGGATAGATAGTTATGTATATATGACATAAGGGAAACTATTTATTTCAATGTGTTTCGTTTCTTCAGGAACTTTATCAAAGGCGAATGTAGAAATGTATCGAGAAATCTCTCTATATACATAGAGGAAAACGAATCACTGAGAGAAATCAAGCTATATGATCAAATTTGAATAAGAAAAAATTCTAAAATATCCGAAAATCTATCGAGATTAATGAAAGAAAGACTATGGTGGATGATCTTTTGCTTTATCTTCCAAGTCTGCATCGAGGTCATCCATAATACTAAGTTTTTTCTTTTTGTTTGCCTACATTTTTCAATTCAGACAAATTTCATGAAAATTGACCGCCAGGGTCTCTTTGATATTTCATAAGCTTTACTCTTTCTCATATAATTCATGCACATCTGTTTTTAATGTGTGGAGGAATATTCAAATTTTTAATATTTTTCCGAATATTTTCCACTTTAATCAGTTATTACTAGAAACGTCAGTGATAACAATAGCAGAGAAAAATAATTAGATTAATCGTAATATTTTAGGAACGCTACATTTCTAATTTATATATGTTTATTGTATACATGTGACACCATGCATTGGATGCTTTTAAAAAGAAAATTGTCCCTTTCAGTGTAACAAAACTTCGCTGCAGCTATGGAAGAAAATATGAATTTTTGAACAGTTTTCAAAATGCTGTAACCTATGACGAAAGAAATATGCTTAATATTGATTGTTTCTTTTGAATAATATTCGAATATTTCAAGTTCTGTATTATATTTTGCTATATTAATATTTTCTTATGTTAATAATCATATGTTGTTTTTTTTTATGATGTTTCATCGATATATGTATGAAGTTTTGTTAAATGGCAAAATAGCTTAAGATCAGTATAAGAATTTAAATTTTGTCTTTTTTTTTTTAGTTATTACTATTATTTTGATGTTCGCACAGTGTAGCGATTACGGCCCGACAAGTGGCATTGGTGTACTGAGTTCAAATTCTGGCCGTGGTCATTGCATTCATTTTCTTAAAAATATGTTTGCGAAAGGCATGAATCTTCTCCCCCAGCACTAGATTAAATAGTAGGGGCTACTTGGGTCTCTTGATTACCTACCGGCGTAACAACCTGGCCACCTAATCAGCGGAGTAAACATATAATGACTAAAACAACAACAAAAAAAAAATGCTTTCATCAGCGTAGCCGAATCAATGAAGGTGCTAAGGTGATTATTATTTAAGCTACCTATTATCAATGACTCGAAACCTTAGATATCGCCTTCAGATATAAACACGTTTATTAGTTTTCCTGGTCTTTTGTAGATTACATCATTAACATTAATAACAGTTGTGGCCTTATATTTATAAAATATCAACTCCGTTTTTTTTTTTTTTTTTTTTTCATGGGTCATTAATCCAGTCCCTGTATTGTAGTTACCACCACAGAAAACGATAATTAAAGTTTAAAATGAATTTTCAAAATAAAAAACTTCCTTAAAGCTTTTATTTTAGTTTTAATTTCAAGCTAATAAATTAAATGTAATATTTCCAATAAGCAAAATACTTTGCTGTATTACCAAACGAATTCTCCGTTTTATTGAATTTTAGATACTTTGGCTTTAAATTTACTAAAGTTATCGCTCTTATATTTTGATAAAGTCATAATTGGACTACCGTATTTACAAACATCGGGACGATTATACACATACAAAAAAATTCAAAGTTATTTTTAAAATATTGGGCGTTGTTGGATTGTATTATGCCTTTCCATTTATGATCAGTAAATATAGTTTTTACTTAAGACCAATATCACCAAACCGGTATAAATTAATTCAGAAATTTTTACAAAAAGTAAAATATTCCAAATAATTCTAATTAAAATTAAAAAGAAAATCAAGTGAATTCTTATAAAAATTCATTGTTCGTCAAATTTTTTTCTCATGACAATAGTTTCCATAATATATCTTATTTATATAAGAAACTAAAATATTTTCTAATTAAATGTCTTAGTTTTAGTGATTTTTTTTTTATTTTACAATTCAGAGTTGGTTTTCGGTAACTGGAGGTCCTATTTTACAAAATAAATAAATAAATAAAATAATAATAATAAGTAAGTAAATAAAACAATAATAAATTGATGATATAAATTCTCTAAGGAGTTCTACGTATAACTAATATAAATATTTAGTGGTAAAGAATTGAATTTCTCGAAATTTCATAAATTAAATAAGGGTGGGGTAGTAACATATGTAAAAATGTTTTTAGAAGAACAAACGTTTCTGAAATAATTTAATTTATTTGTAAATAAGTCCTGAAAGTTTCATTAAAATCCGACAATTATTTCATGTTTGTATTTCTAAATCAATTTGTTTTTTTTCCCCGCAAAAAAAGACGCTAAAATTTCCGCTATTAATCTTTGGTCCCCCGGCTGACGCAAGAAAAATAAGTTTTCGAAACAAAATTTCGAATGTTCTAAAAATATAATTTAATAAAGAAAATATTTTGTTTTTTCCTCTTAATAATAACAAAACATTTTGGCAATAAAACTTTGCTATCATTAAGTATGGTTTGTTTTTTCATCATGGTATGCTCATTTTTATCGAATCCATAGAGATACCTATTTTAATAATCAGTTTTTGAACTATAATTATATGAGAAATTAATTTCATGTCTGCTTCGGCAAACATTGATGAGGTTTTATCCCATAACAAAAATATCATTTTATATTACAATGTATGCGAATATCAACTTCGCTTACCTGAATGCGGCACAGAGATAAAATAAAAATGTGTTATTACTGATGATGGATACACCTTACACGAGTGACTGATCTGCGAACACAGTGAAGATCTGATTCCTTATAATATCAACTAGTTTGCAAAGCGCTTATTAACTCAAACTCTCTAACAACTGTCCAGCTCATCTTATACGAGAAACTTTATTTCTTATTTAAAGACCCAGAATATAAGACACATTTTAGTTCTAACTTTCAAACATATCCATAGTACTGTAATAGAAAACAGGTTTCGAAATATCAGTAAAACTTAATATCGTTCGAATTTTCATCACATTCGTCATCATCTTCGGAAACTACTACTTAGCATACCAAAATGTAATAAACGTTTTCATCTTCATAGACCCGTTTTTGTATCATTTATAGGAAGATCAGTCAAATACAATTCAAACAACTTTATTTTTTCGGTTATTGAGTCCTCAGTTTATACATCGTGTTGCTTAAAGAGCAAATGAAAGATGGAGTGTGTGATGTGATTTATACAAATCGTTTGACCACACTCAATCCAACAGACTTCACATATCAGCTGACACCAACCTGAAATGCCCTCTACAGCTGACTCCTTCTCTTCATCCATATAATCAATTATCAAAACACCGCGACTAATTCTTCCAAACCCGCAAGCTGAAATTTTTTTCATAAGCACTCGACTTCAAGAATATTTAATTACACGTATAATTAAATTGACATGATTTTGTTTTCGTTGAAATACATCTAATACTGATTTGACTCACGCTATGTTGTTGAATATATTCTAATACATTACAATATCTGTTATATAACAATTGACCTAAAATAGTGTTATTAAGAACTAGCTTGCTCTTTCTTTCTAAGTTGTAGATCGTTCATTTTCTTCTATTTTCGTAAAAGCAAGTCTCCGAGGTTCAGTTATAGGCTGTTTTTTTTTTCTCATTCCGTATGTGGAGAACAAGAATAAATCCACAGCACACAAAATAAATGTTCCCAGTGACTATCAAACGCCGAGAAAATGAACAGTTGTTGGTAATAGTATCGATGTCGTAAGAAGAAGTTTTACGACTTCCAACTCATCGTTCATTCACCATGTCAATTCTCGTGTATCAATGCATTTTTTTCAGAATTACATTTATTTTCCTTTAAAATCAAGACGTTTTTTCATTTTTATTTTACTTATTATTTCTTTTTATTCGTTTTATAATAATCGTCATTTTACATCCTTTGCTTCTCGTAGGGATTTACTGCCTGCGAGAACATATGTGCCATGAAATTCCCTTCTACAAAAATCTTCCATTCTTTAAACTCGATAACGAATGACATTCTAGACACCTGCACTCGAGGGTTCGTGTCCCGTCAACTCCTTTTTTTTTTTTACTTGTCCTTAAATACGATTCAACATGTGGGTCACATGTCAAGGACAATGAAAAACACGTCTTCGGTAGTTAATTTTTGCTTTTTATTTTATTTCTTTTGTTATTTTTGCAAGCAACAAATAAGTCCCGAATCAAACAAAGCAGAAAAACCCACCTCATGCCCCTTTCTAAATTTAATCTCCGTTTCCAGCTTCACCCTAAGGCCATTTGCCGCAAATCTTTTAACATCTGATTCCAATATCTTTTCTTATCGAAAGTTCAAATCTTTTACATCCTGCCGATAAATGCCGCTCCAGAGTTTTGCGTTGGTAATTTCTAGTCACGTATCTGATTTGGACAATTTATAACGACAGGGCAGTAAGTTATGCCATTCGCCAACTTTTTCTTCTTCTATTTTCTTTGTCTTGTACTTGCTCGCAAACCTGAAGCCTTAAAACAGCGGCACAATATTCCAGAATGTCAGGATCTTTTGTGGAATTTCTTCGTAACATAATCATTATAACTTCAGGTGTTATGGCGCTTTCCAGTGTGTCCCTAGAAAGGAATTGAATGCTTAAAGACACAAGGTTTTTCTTGTTTACCAGTTTTCACTTTCACAAATTATGGAAAACTGAAATATAATTTAATACATCAGCCAACGCCATTACCAGTAAAATCTGAATAAATAGAGATGAGTTACAGGGGAGGTAACTGCATTAGATTTTTGACATATGTTTCTCACTATGAAATATCACTTAATCGAAAAATTCGTGAATCCGCTACAATGCTTAAGCAATATCTTCTTTGCGCATGAAGCACCTTTCTTGGAAAAAAGTATAATAAAATTAATTTAAAATACAAATTTATAAAAGTTAAAAATCGAAATGTTAATTTCATTAATTTTTGAACGTTGCACAAAAATGAAGTACTTTTATACACACGCACACACACATATATATATATATATATATATACATACACATATATATGTTTCTGTGTGTGTGTATATATATATGTTATACACATATATATGTGTATACACGCATATATATGTGTACACACTCACATATATATGTGTATATATATGAACACATATATATGTGTGTACACACACACACACATACACACACACACACATACATATATATATATATATATATATATATACAGCACTAGCAACTCTAAGTGATCAATGTTTATCAGGCACATTACAATCTTTAACAAAATATGCTATTGGTATAACTTAGATGCTAAAATATTTCCTTTATTCTAACTATTCTAAAATATATATTTTTACAAAAATTATCCATGCATTAAATTTAAACATTTTCTATTTTAATATTGTTTGTAATAATTCTATGAAAATAAACTTTTACTTTAAAAAAAAGCTCCATACATGTAAGAAAACATAGTGAGGACAAAGTCATTGATATATTTGTCTGTATATTACCCCTTTTCATTTTTTATTGTTTTATAGTATTCACTGACGGGAGATTGTGTTTGTATACGTGTCTATGCGTTAGTGTGTTTATGTATCTCTTTGTCTGTGAATGTTTAGTTTAATTTATTTTACATTTATTATCAATACTGTTGACATATTTCCTCGAAACTACCTCAGTCATACTCCTCACCCAAACCCTACAGTCGATGAATTAAGGTTGACACTTTCTTTGATTTTCGCCGAATTAAATTGGGATAAAATTAATTTGCCCTTTCTCAAAAAATATATTCCTCTAAAAACCTTATACTGTACAGACTAAATTACTTAAAGTGGACATTTGAAAACGATAGATTGAAATAAAATGAAATAAAACACGGCATACAAGTCATAAGAGATTTTAAAAAGATTATTTATAAAATTAAAGCACGTAATACATTGCCTATTAAGTATGTCTCCAGCTTCGATAGGGATCAAATGTCCGCAGCCCGACTAACCACATTAGTTTTATTTCATTGGCTTTTTACTTACTTTATTTCTTTGTTTTGTTTTCTTTCATTTTTCTTTATTATGAACATTATCAACGAAATGTATTTCGGTCAATATTTTGAGGAACGGAATTAAACCAAGTTTGCATACAGTTAAAGTCAAGAATGAAAATGATCTGTCAACCATTTACAGAATTGTGTTAAGTAGGCTACACGCTGTTTCTCCGCACCCCTGCTTGCCTTCATTATATACCGTGAGTGTGAAATTCTGCACACACTCTTTCCTCATCACATGCCCTAGAAATTTCAGCTGCCTCTTTCTGATCCTAAGTTCTAATTCTTTCCATTTTTCTTAAAGTTTACTAGTTTTCTCACATGTTCATTACATGATATTCTCAACATCCTTCTGCAGAAGCATATTTCGGTTGCTTCTTTTCTCGTTTTCATCTGTGTTATAGGAATACCGATCTTGTATAATAGTTAAGCGCTTTTTCTTTGTTTCTAACGAATTTTTCCCTTTTCTTAATAATTAGATTAAGTTTTTGAATGCATATTACGCTATTCCAATACGCCTTCAGACTTCGCTTTTATATCTTTTGTCCTCTTTTAAAACACTTGCTACATATTTACATTTTCTTACGTGTTTGATATTGGTGTCTCCAATACGTTCTCTAAATCTTTGTCTGTTTCTTTTGCTCAAAACCATAATTTCCGTCTTCTTACAATTGACGCTTAGTCCTTTCTTCCAACTTTCCTTTAATAGATTCTGTAGATGTACGTGTAGTTTCCTTTCTATGTTTGTTTTCAACATTTTTCACCTGCATATCTTACGTTGCTAAAATATGGCCGCCAATAATAATTCCTGGCAGATTTTCAAATTCTCCCAGGATCAATTCTCCGAAAAAGGTTGAATAAGTCTGTTGCAAAGACACATCCTTGTCTTAAAGTCTCTTTCTTTTTTTTGCGTATTTACTGAATTTATTTTCTGTATCTATGCAAGTGTTTTTCTTTAGTATAAGTTTTGGATTATTCTAATATATTTAACAAATAAATCATGTTTTCGTAGCAGGTCAAGCAGTTGCGTCGTAATTTATGAGATGCTTTTGCATATTCTATAAGACATGGTTATACATCCTTCTGTATTTGTATAGTTATTTCTGGTATAATTCTAAGTACAATAATAGCATTCTTTGTTCCAAAGTCTTCAAAATTTTTTCCTAAATTCAGGCTAATTCTGCTGCGGGCTTATCAGATTTTTTCATTAGTTCACCCCAGGAGAGGCGATAATGTCACTAAAACGCAAGGGACTACAGGGACTGACAGAAAATGTGAAGACTTTAGTAGGAACAGGAAACAGAATAAACCTCCGCTCCTGTTAAAAGAACGAGTAAAACTGTGAACCAAACGATAGGCGAACTTCTATTAAGTATTGTTTTGACATATAAGAATATATACTTTTAAAATGGTCGTTTTTAAAGCTGTTATAATTTACAAAATATTTACAGATATAGTGAAAATATGACTTTTTTTGATTTGGGAAAAGTCGTTATTATTATTATATTAGTTGATTTTATTTCTGGTGTATACTCATTTCTTTTCGGGTCACAAACAGGGACCTAGGTTCAGAAATAGCATCATGACATTTTCCACTGGGGATTCTTTGAGGAGAGAAAAGAATCACGCATATTTTACAAAGATAAAGCCCTTCGTAAGGAGTGGGCTGTACTTCTGAGAACAAGATTTTGTATTTCTTTAAGACATGGGATATCAGGAATCACTTCAATGAAGCTAATGGAATATTTTCTAATCAATCCGATGTCCCCAATTACAAATGGAATTGTTGATGTTCTCATGTGCCACATTTGTGAGATTTCGATTTCAAGTGACTTGCATTTTAATAGTTTTTTTGAAGATATTAAAATAAACATAACAATTTGCAGGGACTGACATGTCAATAAGAAAGCACATTTTGTTTATGCGATCTCTAATCGCAATACCTGGGGATTAGCTTTGTTTTGTCTGTGTGTATTGCAAAGTCCCATAAATTTGTTGCAGGACCTTATCACCGTAACCGGGTCTGGGTGATAATCATACCAATTTCTTGTAGTTTCCCTTGCAGTTATTATGTAGTTGCAGTTATTTTCCCCCTCTGTCATGCCGGGTGTTATATTCAGTGGGTGCCAATGCCGTGAAACCTGATATAAAATGGTGATTTTTTTCTGGATATTTTTCACAAAATCTGCATTTTGGGCTCACAAATTTTTTCAGTATGTGATCTTGGAAATTTCTCGTTAGTAAGCGTTGATACAGTGCAGCAAGAATAAAATCTTCGGTTCCAGTTTTTAACCTTGCACTATGTTACTACAAAACGCTTGGGGGATTGTCTACATCCGCTTGTTTGGTACGGGCAGAATATTGACCGTGAAGAGTTTTATCCTACCGTCGTTTCTGTATCTGATCGATTGCATTTGCCTCCTTTTTGAAGATTAATGCAGTTTCAGTAGGTGTATTAGGTTTTACTTGCATTTCTTCACCAACTTGAAACACCATTTTCAACTTGTTGGCTTCCTTTATTACTGAATAAAGTCTCTTGTTTATGTTCTATGACACAGATCAGCATCCAGTCATCTATAGTTTCCAGGTACCTAATATGAACTAATCCTCTGTCTCCTTCAGATCTGGACACATACAGACGATCAACAACAGCCTTAGGTTGATGCATGCGTTGGCAAGTGAGAAGCTTTCTCGTTTTGGTGACCATTGGCTTAATGTCAGCTATGCTCCAATTAAGGATGTTGAAACTGTATTGCACCACGGAGACAAAGAATGTGTTTATGGCTGATATTCTGTTTTATTTATTTATTTATTTATTTATTTTTTTAATTCAGCTCGGTATCCAATAGCAGACGCATGCGCCAATAGTATTCCTTTTTTACCTTCTCCTTCATTTGCTTATTCTATATTCTATCTATTTCGCTAATTTCTAAGTACCTATAGGCTTCTTGTCACAGTTTCCTAATCTTTGTGACAACGTCCAGATATATTGAGTGTGTTTCTGTAATTCTCCCTTTCTTGAATGTTACCCTTGCACATTTATCTAACCCAAAATCCATACCTATATCATCACTGAAAGATTTTACACTATTGAGGAGACCGTTCAACTCATTTCCGTCCTTGGCAATGAGTTTGCGATCATACATGTAGAGTAGGTGATTGAACAATTTTTTGTTTACTTTGTATCCATAGCTATTATCATTTAGTTCCTGCGTAAGTGGGGGTTAAGGACAGACAAAACTGAAGGAATGACAGGGTATCTCCTTGAAAGATTCCTCGTCAGATATTCAGGCGATTGGAAGTAGCAGTGTCTTTGGTGTGAAATTAATTATAATGTGTTTTTTTACCTTTCCATGCTGTGTTTTAGGAAATTTATTAGTACCGAGGAGACTTTGTAAAGTTTTAAATTTTTAAGGATCCAGAAGTGTGGCACACGATCAAAGGCTTTATGGTAGTCAATCCATGCTGTGCTGAGATTTCCACCTCTTTTCCTTCAAGTTTCCAGGATCATTTTGTTTATCAATAATTGATTTTTTTAACCATATGAACCTCTCCTGTATTCATTCTGTTCCAGGAAAAGAATGTTGTTTCCTTTGTCATATGAACTTCTGGAAGCTGGTCTCTGTGTGTCATTTTTGTGCGAGATACGCTGCTGAGTACTTGAATGATGTGATTTTTCGCTTCGGTGATATCACCTCTGTTGTTTTCAAGGAATTCTGCCCTAATGTCGGTTGACTCATCTTCAGTGACATAATCAGGATCATTTATTATTTCTGTCAATGTCAATAACTGCTAGAATCTTTATCGAAATACCGCATTGCCCCTTGCCGCTTTGTTCTTCTTCAACCTCGACTTAATACTCCTGATTATTCCATATTTTCGTGTTTTTCAGTTTTGAACACACACGCGCGCACACGAATATGGAAGCAAATACTGAGAGTCAAATTCCGATAAATGATTGGTTATCTGTGCGTGTGTGGTAGGAGAGGGGGATCAAAAGAAAAGACAACAATATGGAATTTAAAAAGACAAGCAAAGTTCGGAAAATTATAAGAATTATAAACTTCCAGGCTTTCAGATTATATAAATTTGATAAAAATGTAGTGCCATTCCAGAAAAAAGAATTAAAAGTAGATTTTTAAAAGTTTTTGCAAATTTACTTTTATGAGGGCAGATAAATAACAATTTTTTTCTATCGTTTGAGTGTCATTAATTCCGCTCCATTTTTTGTTGTTATACGCAAATCAAACACACCAAATCTGTTCATAATGTCTCCAGTCTGTCAATAAATCAACCCACGGTAGTATCTTTCCGTAGGTGAATAAGTGCTTTCAAATATACATGCTATATCTTTAAAGATCCTTGACAAAATCTAACAAATCTGCAATATTATCGGTCTTGAACTGGAATCTCGGCTAGTCACTTTCCACTACCGTTGTTTCTCCTGTGCCTTTTCTATAAATATTTTCATGGTAATTCTTCTGATGAGCTTTCCTGTTTAGTACGGTGACGTTTCGAATTTAAGCGCAGTACTTGATTGTCAAGTAGATTTCATCATTTTGTAGTTGAAATGGCTACATGTAACCGTTCTATGCTAACAGTTTCTCCAGTTGCACTTCACACTTGTAGAACTCTGTTCGTTTCCGCCAAATTTGATCTTCAAACATTTGACTGTAATCTCAATTGTTATCTTTTGTCTTCTTAATTCCTCTTCTATTATTGATCTCTCTCCTTAAAAATGTTTTTTTTTCTTTTTCTCTTATTATTTCATACACAGTAAATATAATTAAAAACCAAAATATTAAAATCTTGCAAGAACGAAAGAAATCTGTTTTACTGAACAGGTTACAGTAAAAGTAAAAGAGAAACAAGATCAATGATGAGAGAAAACCATTTAATCAAAATAGCTTTACATTTCTTATATGTTAATAGGTTCTTTGTAATATTTTATAATTATTTCTTTCTTTCAGTCATTAATCAGAATTTATGTCAACATATTAAAACAATCATATTCACAAGCTATTCCCTTAAGTCTATGGCTACTTGAGCAAGATCTTAACAATATATCACTTAATATTTCTGTAAGTGTTGTAATGTCTGCCATCGAGAAGTCTCAAGCTTATAAATTCTGTTCCTGTATTCCTTGTTTTTTGTCTAATAATATCGACTATAACCTATATGAGAAAGGCTTCCTTTATCATTATTTTCAAGTAACTGTTTCAGTGTGGTTATGTCTATTTTACATCCAGCCTGAAAGAGAAATCGATTCATGCATTTCAATCGGGTTTCAGTGCGATATAAACGCAAACTCTTCCAGCCAGTTCATTATTGATAGTTATCAGAATTTTATAGTTCGACCATTTTTATCATTAATTTTGAATGAGATTGCACCTGATTTGATTAGATTTTATGATGTTTTACGTTTTGCAAATCAACTGTGAAATATGTTGCTTCACTAGTAAATAATAATAGTAATGCTTAACTTTAGAAATTCAAATAACTTGAAAGGCTATCAGGCTTTCTCCTACTAGTTAATAAGCAAACAATTTGCGGCAACGAGCCCGATGCGAAAGAATGTAGCTACATGAATAGATGTAAAAAGGGCATATAAACATAATTGTATATATCTACTTTGTAAATCACGCCCAAACATAAGGTATATATATATATATATATATATATATATATATATATATATATATATATATATATATATATATAAAATCAAATAATTAAATACAAATATATGTACGTGAAAGTTTTCAGATATATATATATATATATATATATATATATATATATAAAAGTGTGGATGGTCCTGCACGAGGCCTTCACCACTATAATCAAATCTCATGTGCCGGTGTCGGGCTGTCGGTTTCTTGGAAACTGATCTGCTTGACCGTCATACGTCGAATCTCGTCGGGAGAGTCGATCCTATATATATATATATATATATATATATATATATATATATATATATATATATATATATATATATATATATATATCCTTTGGTGTAGATAAAACAGGGATGAATACAAAATAACAGAACTATTAAATATATATTAATAAATATGAATAATATCCGACGCCTACTGTACGATTCGGAGTTTCATGCACTGTACAATTATCAGGTACTAATATATTACTATTGAGAACCTTTAACACCCCGACAATCTTCTTCAGAATAAAGGATACCCCGACCTCGTGTAATGGTTAACGATGTGAACTTGTATCTTGAATAGTAAGTTCGAGCCACAATTGGTTTCCAAAGCACGTGGGTTATAGTGACAGAAAGAGGCACCATGGCTTGACGACATTTCTTTGAGACTAGAGGAGAAAATTACCCAAAGCCCAACTATAGAATAGCGTCCCTTACCCAGATAATACCATTCCCATTGTACTTAAAGTGTAAGATTAAAGAGAATGTCTGGGGCACTCCGAAAAAGAGAAGTGATGAAGAAACTATGTAATTACTGGTACCACTACGCCTGGTATGATGCCCGTTAACTGCGACATTGAGGCAAACTTACCCTATTGGTAGTGTAGGCGATGGAAATAAATTCAACGCTCTTGTTGATTTTTGTGGCTAAATCGGTAAGGTGCGCCTTCAGTGTCAGAGAGGAACCCAACAATACTGTATACGAGTCCAATGATACTTGTTTAACGATAGTAGAACATAAATTTGATAGAACCATTGTGATAAAAAGTAACAAGATGTAAGATAAACTAGTAAAAATTAATCATATTTAACAGTTTCCTGAGACATTTGGGGATGAATTATCCAGGAAAATATGCTTAGTTTTTAATTATCCATAAGTCATCCTAGTCATTAGGGGCAAATATTTAGTAACCATATGAATGATCCCATGTTCTTAGTTAATAGAGTGGGAGATCATTCAGAGTAATGTTTTAGTAATTAGAAATCAAGTGGTACTTGAATAAATGTCATTAAATTCGGAAAATGCACAGTATATTTTGATGATAGATTGACTAATAATCTATCCAGCAGTAATTTATCAGGTAAGTTTTGTCAGATATCGTCTGCAGTTAATCAACTTCTCACACTTAGTACTCAGGTAATCAACGGTTGTAGCATCCAGATATTTATCCAATACTATTATTTAACTAATGGATCGAATTGTAGATCAAGAATTGTTTAGATTCAAGTGCTAAATATCTCAACGTTATTATTTGTTAATGAAAAACTAATGTTTTAAATAAAATTTTGACTTTGATGTTCATTTAAACGGTATGTTAATGATAAACATGATTTGTGAACACAGAAAATCCCTTTTTTTTCCTAAGATTTTATATGAACAACATAGACTGATGGTCGAAACTTGATAAACAAATGTAATGGCAAAATTAAAGATTCAGTTATTATTCATCAAATTCCTCTTTTAAGTAATCTATACTTATTCTGCTGCATTCCATTAACAGATTGTATGGAGGAGGTTGACTGATTGTATGGATCATACAAAGAAATAATTATATAATAATCATGGTATTTTTCAGTCAAATTAATTTTCAATTATTTAATTAGCTTCACGTTAAAGTTAACACTCACTGAGTCTGGGATTATATGAAATTCTTCTATAAAGGACGTCCGAATGAATCACTCGTAAGCTTTAAACATGTCTCTGAAGTAAAAAGTTTTGCTCGCATTTTCTAAGACATAGTAAATTAAGAATTTTTAGAATTTGAGCAATTAATATTACATTTGTTATATTTTTTTACGTGGTAAAAGTATTATGAGATTTAGGCATCGACTTGCCTCTTATATATGATTTTAGTTTTGGCTGTCATCATATATGTAAAATGGCAAACGCACTAACCACTCGATGAATGTTATGATCTTTGTTTTTTAAACATATAAACTGTATTAGGTCTTCCTTAAATACGCAAGTACTTTCGACAGGTTCTTTGGTCATCATCAGGTATGGAAACTATTTTCATATATCAATAACAGATTTACAAAAACATATTTCAATTTACATTATATTTTTTCCTCTCGGATGCTACCTGAATTTTACCAAAAATAAAATAGTACTAATTTACTTTTTGTATCAAAGATTCATTGCAATATAAATTAAACTGAACCACACACACACACATATATATATATATACATATGATAAAAATAGTTTAAAATTATGGTATATTTTGAGAATAAAAGTGCTCAATATTAGAGATACCGAGCATATAAATATGAGAGTGAATTATTGCAAATAGTCCACTGAATACCGGACGGACAGGTCCGCCTACGAAGCTCTGGAGTCGTAGTGCTGAAGGTAACATCAGCTAAGTGACAAACTTTTACTCATATTAATCCTATATATATATATATATATATATATATATATATACGTGTGTGTGTGCGTGTGTGTGTATACATACATACATACATACATATATATATATATATATATATATATATATATATATATATATATATATATATATATATATATATGTATATATATATATATATATATACAATAATGCCTTTAGATACAATCGTAATGACATACGTTTTTTATAGATACGAACCGGATTTTTAACGATTTTGCCTTTTGCTACGAGCTGACATTTGAGATACGAGCGAGTTTCAGTTAAAAAGCATATGCCAGTTGGAGCTGCGAACGCCATTGTTCAAGATTAATTTATTACTCACAGTAACGGTGTTAACCTCGCTCTAGAAGGATCTGTGTTGCGTTGCATTTTGTCTTTTTTATTGTTATTTTGCATAATTTCCTTAATTCTGAAGAATGTAAGTGTAAAGAATAGTGATGAATAGACGAAACGTAGGAATTCACTTGCGGTAAAGCGGGAAATTCTAAAAGAAAACACGAGAAAGACGTACGAGTAATAGATTTGACGAAACAGTATGAGCGTCCTATATCGACGATAAATAAAAAATTATAAAATTTAAATAATTACAAAAAATCTAGTCACAGTAATGGATAAAATGTAAATGTTTTGAAAAAAATAAAAACGTTAATTTTCGGTATCGTTGACTAAGATAGCCGTTACTAGTCTGGGTTAGCGGTTGTTAGGCCAGCTGTTGTCTCTCTCCCACTCTGCCAGTTAGACTATGCTTCGTCTGAACTTCATGGTTTAGTACAGTTTATTTCTTTACAATTGTTTTTTTTCTCGTTTATTGTTTGTAAACCACATTTCTTTTTTATTCACACGTTTTTGCATCTGGGAAACCCACAATACAAAAATAGGGGTGACTTTGGGAAAATAAGGCTGATTGTTAGGGGCTTGTAAGGGATTGGAAATACTCTCATTAATTTCAATGGGGAAATTGGTTTGAGATAGAAGTCTTTTGACTTACGAGGGCGGTCTTGGAACGAATTAAAAGCGTATCTCAAGAACGAAAAGAATAAAATTCGAACTTTCATAACATTAATTTAAAAAAGGGCTCAAAACAAGAGTAGAGCAATAAATATTTCTTATAAACTGTTATATTAGAACATGCAAGTTACTACTACAAACTTGCGTATTTTTTTTCGACGTTTAACACGTATCATTTGATAGCTAACTTTGTTAACTACCTGATAGGATCTTTTAAACGTCGAAACAAAATATGCAATTTTATAGAAGTAACTTGCATGTTCTAATGTAACGGTATATATATATATATATATATATATATATATATATATATATATATATATATATATATATATGTGTGTGTGTGTGTGTGTGTGTGTGTGTGTATAATTGTTTCATTGAATGATATAGACATAATATTGGATAGGAAATTACGGCGCCTTCCTTAATGAATTTCATCTTAACATCAACACAACATGAAACAGGCATGAAGATATGCTTCCTATATATGTATATATATATATATATATATATATATATATATAGGCAGTATATCTTCATTTAATATATATAGATATTCATTATATGTGAATGAACGTTTTGATGCATTCGTTTAAATTCTGTTTGTGGTATCATGAGTTACATAAAGAATAGTTAAATATGGTAATGAATATTAGTTTTAAATTGTTTAATTACCGTTTAATTACCTGTGAAAAAAGTTTGTTTTTTTTCTGATGAGGAATACTTTGTAAAATATGTCCATTCAAAAAATTTTCCTCACATAAACCTTTTTTTTTTCAAAATTTGATTTTTCGCTTGGCTACACGTGACTTATATAAAATAATCGAGGTTCATTCAATAGTGATTTCTCATCTATTCGAAACCTATAATTTCTTAAAACGGGTTTAGTGTTCTAAACTACTGCATTCTTTTTCTATTCAGTTTGTGGAAATTATCACATGTCTAAATAAAGTAATTGTCAAATACTTGACGCGAAGAGATGAAAATGACGAGAATACAATTTTTCCAATTTTAAGCAAAATTCTGACTTAAGTATTTAAGTATTTTTGGCAGAAAACGAAAATATTTTTGCAATTTTTTTTTCTTAAACGTTATCTTATTTAGATTGAGTTATTTCCTGCCGTTAAAAGCCAAAACTTTGAACACATTTAGCGCAAATGTCTGAAGTTCATAACAAAGTAAAATGTAAGGAAATAATTCTACCAAAAGTGTTCGTTTTTTTTTCCTGTCGCCATGTCCACCTCCATTTTATTGACACGACAGCGATTTACACACACGCGCGGGCACACACACACACACACACACACATTTACCAGAGTGAAATAAATACGAACATGATTATATCTTTGTCAGTTGACATGTGCGCATTTGCGAAAACTTGAGCGCCTAAGTGTAGACATCGAATAGATGGGAGTTTGTGTGATCCCATTTGGTAGAAATGAACATGAGTAGGTGCGAATGGGCGTAAAGAAATGAGTCAAGTGCCTTAAACTCATGCGCACAGTCTAACTGCAACAGAGCGTGTCGACGTTACTAACGCCTCATAAGTGGTAGAGAGGATAGTCGGCCACCTGCTAACCACCTAAACCAGTCACTATTATTTCTTTAGTAGCTATAAAATTGCACGCGACAGCATCCCCGCCACTTACGTCTTATCCACGAATGAGGAGTATAACGCGCACATTACATATGTGTGTGTGTGTGTGTGTGTGATTACTTGGTTGGCCCCATAATCTAGAAGACACTCGGGTGCTGCGTTTGGTCACTCTTGGACAAGTGTCGCGTGTAAATATATGTAAATATGTATGACCGCATGCTTACATATTAATACCCACAACAGCACGCGCAAACACACACACACACACACACCCCAGCGCGCGCACACGCACACACACTCTTTCTCTCTCTCTCTCTCTTCAAACATTATTTTTATTGGTGCACTGATTTGAGTAGAAGTTCAAAAAGATAATGATATCCTCTACCGGCCTGCAATTTCGAAAAAAATTATTATTGAAAACTTATTAAAGAAAATGCGCCCTCCGGCAGAATTTGAACCTGCTTCCTCCTTTGGTGACTTCTCACACAAATGAGTACGCAGTTTCGAATTCACTATAATATTGTTAGTATCCATAAAGATATTGTTAGTATTCACTAAAAATAACGTCTGGTACAATATATATGAAAAAAAAGACAAGAATACTTATCTTAGCCAAGCGTTTCGTCCGCTGAGGGACTTTATCAAGGCAAATGCAGGATAAGTCGGTTATGATAAGTTTTCATTTTGTCCTTTTACAGATATATTCGAGCTGAAATTTTACAGCAATATATATATATATATATATATATATATATATATATATATATATATATATTATAAATTAATTGATTTAAAATATGGTTTTTCCGCTAAACAGTTCTAACCATGTTTCAAAAATGGTTAGAACTGTGTAGCGGAAAAACCATATTTTAAATCAATTAATTTATAATATTAATGCTCTGTAAATTTATATTGAGCACTATTTTGTAAAAATAAAAATATCTATAAGAACACCGGATTATATATCTTACTGTTCTTTCTTTTTATATATATATATATATATATATATATATATGTTTAAAAAATAAACAAGTTTGTCTGATGATCGAAAAACCTTGAAACCAAGGGTTTCAAACTCATATCCATACAACTGAATATATATATATATGTATATATATGTGTGTGTTTGTGTGTGTGTTTAATATTGAGCAAGTGTCAGCTTGGAGGGTATTTAAATCTACGCTGTCGTCTCAGCTTTTGATTATGAATTCCGTCATCGATCGATGCTATTATTATTATTATTATTATTATTATTATTGTTATTGCTATTATTATTATTATTATTAATGTTATTGTTATTATTATTATTATTATTATTATTGTTATTATTATTATTATTGCTGCTGCTCTTGTTGCTGATATCAGTCATATTTTCAGTGATATCATTATGACGTATAGCAGTACTAGCGGTAATAATATTTGGAGCAGCTGTTAAATATTCTATTATTATTATTATTATTATTATTATTATTATTAGCTGGAATGAAGCGGCAGATCATGGCGGGTATCACGTGAAACCATAATCTGTTCTTTATTACCACCTGTCGTCACAATTTTCATTAATTCTCGATGTTTTTAAGTTTTCACTGAACTTAGAGTTTCAAGTTGTTAACGTCTCAGATTTTTCTCTTTTCCTTTTAGCTTTAAGAGTAGATAGATTCACCTATCGTCCGGTTCACACTCCTCCCCGATCTTTTGAACAGGAGTAGAGTTTTATCCCTTTTCTCAGTTTTTTTTTTTTGTTTTGTTCTTTATTATATCTTCTCTGTTGGTCTGTATCGTGTGGTAGATATGTATTGTGAAGTTCCACAACTAGAGCTAGTGGTGCTTTGTCTACAAATATTGTCTGCAATGTTGGCATACCTTCCAATATAGGTTTTTCCATATTATATCAAATCTATTTGTAAATTCATTTCGTGCTAATTTAGACCACACATATTAGATGATAATTAATTTCATCAACATTTGTACAAAAGCTTCATTTTTATTTTCCCCAGACATTGAAATGCGTGGTAGGATCATGTTGGCAGGTATTGAATTAAGCGGCTAGGATGAATGTCATTATTACTAGTTTCAACACAATTTCCTAAAGCCAATGGTGGGCAAGCTGTTGTCAGCAATTTGGGTTCGCAACGGGTCACGGCCACATAAGGGTTTTTATTTTCACATGGTTTTCTTGTTCGTAAGCCCTTATATGGTTTTGCTTTTTTGTTTCATGTTTTTGATATTTCACATCCTATTTCATATTTGAATGTTTGGATTTCTTTGTTAATTGGACAAAGTTTGATTTTATATCAAATAAATAGCGTGTCAAAATGATGGCATTTCTCCTGATACTTCAATCACTGTATATTCCCTCAATAACAGTTATTGTTGCAAAAATGAAAGATATGAAAGTGGATTTATATATTTTTGTGTAGAGTTGACAACAAAAGTATTAAACATTATTTAATAAAATGAATAATTAATAATTTTATATGCTAACGAACTAAAAATGCATTATTCATCATTTACCATATTATAAAGACAAATGAATATGAAATATTCATTCATGAATGTATGTGTGTGTGTAAAAAAGAAAATTTTAAATAAACATAAAACGACGAATAACAGTAATTATAAATTTTGAAAGAATTAATTTTCCAGACATTTCGGTCATTTGTTCTTGCCACATAAATTCAATAAATTAAGTTGAAAGACTTCTTCCTCTGAACCAAACATTATTTTAATTTTAGAATTTTTAGGCACGCTTCATGCAAATCTTTAAACAAATTAATAACGACTTAAAATTATTTGAAAATTACGTTTTTCAAAAAAGATTATGAAGTTGATTAAAACTATAATTGTTAGTGTTTCAGATCTTGAATTTCTATTCATTAGGCCTTCTTCATCGTATACATTATTTATTCATTCAATTTTCCATTTTTTATAATTGTGGTGATTATAAAAAAATGAAAAATTGAATGAATAAATAATGTATAAGAAAATGTGTAATGGCCTGAAAAATCAGTGTTTATTTACATTTTCTTGTTCTATGATTCATAAACATTGTTATAAATATATGAATGAAAAATTATTTTCATAATTATTTATTCAGAAAATGGTTAATAAAACATATTGCATCGTATCTTCACATATCTTTAATAATTTTGTAAATCGTAATAAAATTTTAGATGTTTACATGTCCTATTACATTTCCTAATAAATTGTAAAATTATGCTAATAATAAATCTTGATAAAATGGTAAATAACAAACATTGCATTTTAGTTGGTTCGTATTCTATCCTAATCTTCTGTATTTCTGAGATGTGTTATTGCAAATTTTTACACTATATACATTACATCTATACATTCCAAAATTCATTAACTGATGTCCCCCAAAGTAATCCAGTGATTTAATCCAAAGCAAAAGTGAACAAAAACTTTGAGAGTCGAGTTAATAAAGGGAATTAACTGTAACTGAGATATCCCAAAATAGAATCTACCCAAGTGGCTCTGAAACGTTGTGAATGTGACAATAATAATGAGGACAATGTAAATAGTGTACAAAAATATTATAATCGTGTAAGTGTAAAATGAATTTTATAAATAAACAATCTAACAAATAAAATATGTGTGACATTTTGTTATTAAAATTCTAAAAATATATAAGTCCCCATTCATATATTTGTACTTTATTAGAATTCTAAGCAAAGCTGTTTAATACGACAAACATTGTCGAATGAGTATGCATTAATAGCGGCGTCAAAAGAAAGGAAAAGCGTCCTTTTGAACCGTCTGATTTTTGCAGGTGCACAGGTTAAACTTTGCCGTTAATTGAAAGTAGCTTTTATAAACAATCGAATAGCTTTGAATCTTTGATTCCAATATCTTGTACGGGAGTTCCAGTTGGGTTAATCCTATTCAGCCATCTGTGCTAGGCAGATAAAATCGACCCACATCTGCTTTCGAACAGTACACATTTTATATATGGTAAGTAGTTTTCTAATGCCTTTATTTATTTTTGTATTTATTTTAGATTCCAGTTTAATAAAGTAAAAATGTAATAACAAATATTACTGTCATTTTAATTATTTCAAATTTATATTTAGCATTTAATTCAGTTTTATTTATCGCTTTTATTCGCCTAAAGCAATTTTTTTAATTTTCTTTCATTTTTGTATGTTGAACTACTTGTCCTTATTTGTACCACAATATTTATATATTCTTCTTGAAAAGATTCACAAATCACAGATTCTTTGTCACAAATATAAATATTTATTTATTTAAAGGTTGCCTTTGCTCATTTTTCGGGACCCCGTAGAACAAGCGATTAATGAATCTATCAAATATATAATAACCATAAGTTCTGTTATGTATTTCATTTAATAGGGATATCAGTGAAATTAAAGAACAACAGATATGAAATAGAATTTCTTTGAAATAGTCTTTTATTAATCGGTAAGTTGCTTTAGGAATAAAACAGTTTTCCAAGTTTTCATTGGGGATTTTTAAAATATTAATGAGAAGCGGATAAATTTTCTTGAATCTTTATGACCCAGTTGTGCTTCTTTATAGCCTATCCTCGTTGTGCTTAGATTTTTATTTTGTAATTGGCCATTTTCCTGTTTCATCTTCTTGATCAGGAGTCGACTTTACAGACATAAAAATATTTCTTCTATCATTTTTCTTTTTCAGGTACAAATTCTATTTCTGTCAAGGAAGTGATATATTCTTTCAGTAAAAATTGATGAGTAGTACTTTATATGACGCAGATCAGAAAATAATTGGTCAGTAGTTTGGGTTTAGAAGTTTGGGGGATTAAATTTCTAATTCTTGGAGTCACTAATTCTGGACTTTCTTCTGTATTATTGATGACAATAGAATGTTGATTTGCTAATGCTGTTCTGTAGATGTAAGTATTTTTTTTTTTTTTTTATAAATTAGGTATTTTTAACTATTTCATTAAATTTCCATTTTTTTGCTTGTTCCTATCACCTCTCTTCCTGCTTCTCTGTTTCTTTGTAATTCTGATCGATGTTATCATTCTATTCTGAATTATTTTCTATAATTTTGTTCTGTTCATATCTTATTCCAGAATTCTCTTAATTACCTACATGATATCTTTTTTCATACAAAGTTCTATTCGCCCTTCTTGTAGTATTTTTCGCTATAGTTAAAATGATTTTGTTTGTAAAATTTTCTCCTTTTCTCATATCTGTTATTTTTTTGCACTTTTAGTTGGACAATTTGCTTTAGAATCGTCTTTGTAGTTTGTATGTCATTTTTTTCGTTTTATGTAATATTTACGCTTTATTTTTTTTAATAATCTATTGTATTTTACTTCTATTCTCTTTGATATCTAAACAGAGATTTTGGGATCTCTGGTAAGACAACACGATTACCTCCCCTTTTTATGATTTATATAAATAAGTTCCGCCGTCTTAGCCAAAACGGCAAGACTCTTCAGTTACGTATGTTCAAGCCAAATTAAGCCGAACTAGACTCCGAGTTTTCATTAAAATTTATTGAACGTACTTATGGACAAATACATTAAACAAGAACGTCTTGACTTGGATTCTCCAGACCCGTCTTCTACTAACGCCTGGCAATATTGGAAACTATTATTCAAAGACTTTTTGCTTGCACTGGTAAAACAGTTCAGCCACTCCTATTACTCATATGAATAGACTTAACCTGCTAAAGCCCCACGTTTTCGTATCGGTATATACCAATATTTCTCACTGCAAATCTTACCAGAATGCTATGGACGTTTTGGATAGAATTTTTCGTTAAGAGATGAAACAAAATCCTTGTGTGGCATGTATTAGCAACTACCCACCAATCCCCTGAAGAGTGGTTAGAACAGCATCTTCATCACTTGAAAATCTTAAGTCGAGTGACGGGAGCAGATCAGGAAAAGGACGGATTTATCGGAAACTCCTCTATAAATAGATTAGAATCGAATTATATCCGTCGAAGATTGTTTGAAAATGAACAAGTAGAGTTAGCTACAGCTCGTGAGCAGGTAATTACATTTGAGATGGCAGAAAAGCAGTCTGGTTCATACGTAAAATCAAGTATTGCAGAGGGTGCAGTAATTATTCACATTCCTAATATTCCGCGAGTTCAAACAATCTAAACAGGGGCAAAAAGACAGTCCTCTACAACAGACTTCATCATTTCTGCGCCTTCCCCCACCTCCGCTTATTCAAAATCTTCTCTCTCTCTCCAGAAGGCACTGCATACACTGCTGATGCTGCAGCCAGACGAAAATGTTATTTTTGTGCTCTCAAACTACATCCCAGGTCGTGTTGCTCAGCCAGAGTAACTAAAGAAGGGTCATTTCTCTAAGGTTTATCGATCAAGCTTTTTTCACCTGGTTTGAATGGTTCTATTCCGACGAGTATCTTATAAAATGCAAACCGTAAATATCTTTCGAAGGATTTATTAACGGTAAAAATAATCGCGGTAGAAATGAATGCTCTAGTCGACATAGTAACCTCAGTAAGTTTTATTTGCGCTGATATTGCAAAACGACACAGCTTTAATATCGTACATTGTAATAGTCAGGTGGCTATGACGTACGCTTCTCTATCTTCGCCAGTTAGAGGATATATTTTGTCCGGCCTAGAGTTGAATCAAACTGATTACACTAACAACAAATCTTTCGTGATGTCAAATGTGGGCAGTGATGTCATACTGGGCCTCAAACAGCATTCTAGTATTAATCTCCCTTTTGTCTGGATGACAAAACATGCTTAAAACCTCCCCGTGATAGGACTTGTGATATTACAGATTGACTTACTCCATTTTATAACATGAGCTTTATCACAATTGTAATGTAAAACACACACAGACACACAAATACAAAAATTGTATGAAATTACCATACAGTTTACCATGTTTTCTTATTGTTATTGTGTACGTTTGTTTGTACTGTTTTTTCCTCGTGAACACAAGACCAAACTTATGTCGACGTGGTGTGAGTGAATATACCTCCACAAATTATGGTGACCACCGACGTGCACACGAAAAACTTACGAAAACCTCCACAAACCCGATAGAACTAAAGAGTGCTTGCCACCAAGTAGCTATAGAACCTACAGATAAGCCTTATACGGTTTTTGAATCTCGCCAACGATTTATCAGTTTCGAGGGATTCGGTTTGGGGTCACTAACGGAGTTTTCAGATTGACCTCGATAAGATAATTCTTGAAGAAAAACTAAAGGCACTTTTACCTACATAAATAATATGACATTGTGCTGCCGTGCCTTGGCCGACCACAATATGTAACGATTTTTGTCGACTGTCAAGAAATATAATTACAATGGGATTGGTTTAGCTAATAGGTAATTAGCATAAAGAGAGCTATAACTATTGCTCACGGTCAACTTTGAGTCAGTGTACGGAGAATATCTTTCTGTTTGTTGTTGTTGTTGTTGTTTTTTTTATTTCATCCCGTATTTGCATGACGGGAATTACGTTTTTTTTTTTTTTTTTACGAAATGTTAAGTTTATCGTTTTATTTTTGTGTTATCTTTGAAAAAAATTTAACTTTTACATTACTGGGATTTTCTTTGATTTTTGTGTACTTGTTTTCTTTTTGTTCACTTTTTATCAACTAAATTTTACATTCTTCAGTGTATGTGCTTTTTGTGCTTCAACCCCACTTTCGAATTTCTTTCCTTTTTTTATTTCTAATTTAATCCTTTTAATTTGTTATGTGCTTAATTGTTGTTTGTCAACTTTAATTAGATTTTTTATTTTTATTTTAACCCTTTTTTGATTTTTATGTGCTTATTGTTAACAACTTTAATTCGTTTTTATTTTCACGTTCTTGTAAACCAAGTTTGTTTTTTTGTTTTTCATCCGTCCGCAACTTTAATTCGTCTCACGCGACTTCTTTCATTTTATTTAATTTTTGTTTCTTTGTGAGAATATGCCATTAGTATAGAGGAGAACTTTTATTTTTTTGTCCGTGATGGTTCTGGGCCATCATGGCCAAGAATTCACCGGCGATGCAATGGCAAAATGCGTGACCGCCAATATAAATAAAAAAAAAACAACCTGGGGTGAAAACAGACCTAAAAAAGATACAACATATTACAACAGTCTTAGAGAGAAGTATGCCTATATCATTAAAGGTAACAAACTGCTTATTATTCAAGAAGCAATAGATGCCGCCAGAGCAAGACTTATCTCCCTGCTGTCCACCAACGTAGAATTTCGGAGACTTATTGGAATCAGGAGGGAAACAATGGAAGAGACTTTGAAGTGCCTCAAAATAGGGCCTGAGAGGTCTAATGCTCTATGGGACATTTTACTGGCGATAGAAGAAAAGGCTAAAATGTTGGCAGGTAGTACCCTGACTATGAAGTCAGTCCGCCTTCAAGCCGAGTATATGATGAGTACGAGACAAGAATTACCGTCCATGGAGCCCCCGTGGACATCAGTGTATATAGGCGAGGGGCTTTTTTTGCCCAGTAGGGCTTAGTGGATGGATGAGATGACTGTAAAATCAGCAGGGCTGGAATTGCCACGGGAGATTTTGTCCTGCAGGTTACGTTGACGAGGAAGAGTTTAGAGGAGATCCCCAATGTTATGATGTATAGGGATAAAATAATGCCTGTCATGGTCGAGGGATTTTGTCCCTACTGCTGGGCATGTGGTGCTTCGGGACACATGTCCAAAGCGTTTCCCAGCAAAAACGCAGTAACTCAGCCTAGCTAAGCAACAGCAGAAACAACAGCAGTGTCTGGCAAGGTTCTCGATGGTGTTTGGAGGGAGGTGGCTAAGAATGGAGGAAAGTCGTCAAGCCACCCCCTCCCCTAGCAAAAGGCATCAGAGCAGCAACAACAGCCTCAGGAGAGGGCGGAGCCTGAAAAGCAGTGTCATCCGTTGCGTCAGACCCCAAAAGGGCTTCAAGAAGAGAAAGATCAGCAACCCAAACCAAAAAAGCAGTATGAGCGACAAGTCCAATAACAACTGAAACTACAGAAACAACAAAAAGATCAACAACAACAGAAGAAACATTAGCAGAAATATGACCCACAACAACAAGAAGGCCAACAAAACCAACAACAACTACAGGAATAAAAACAGCAGAAAGAGATGCCAATCAAAAAGAGAAGCGACTGGACGAAGAAGGAAATGGTCATAGCCAGGTCCCAATCAGTTCATGCGTCAACAGCGGAAATTGAAGACGCAACTCCCAAGTTAAGTAGACTCCCCACTTCACCATCTAGGGTTACGCCCTCATCGACTTTCACACCTCCTCAAACGCCCACTTCTACTCCACTGTCAACTTCTACCCCACCCCACCCTTCCAGAAAAAAGGAGAAATTTTTGAAGTCGAAAGGTCAGGTAATTAGGCATATGTTAAACGAAGCTGTGAACAGGGACACAGAATTGCGAAAGGAATAGATCCATCGAGGTTCCGATCGCTATATTCGAGAGGTCAAGATATGTGTGAGGCGTTTCAGCGACATCTCATGATCCAGATTACCAAGGAGCCTGATCTCTTTGACGAAGAGATTCCAAACTATTTGTCTGAATTTCCTCGGCTTTCTCAGAATGAAGAGGCTAACAGTGAGGGGGAGATCACAGAGGGCGAGGTCTACGCGGCATTGAAGAAAATCAGCAAGGCAAGTCTCCAGGAATTGATGGTTTGCCCTATGAATTTTACTTGAGGCTGTCTCACATCTTTGTTCCAATTTTGACAGCAAATGGTTCCGCCAGGGCTTCGTCTTCCGCCTGATCTTCAGTAGTGTGATGACGCTGTTGAAAAATGTCAAGTCAGCTTTGAGGGTCATACTTAGGTCCACCGATCTTTCTTGGCCTAGGAGAGTCATCTGTCGTGAACTAGTGGAGGGGGTCGCGAAGGATCCACTACGCGCCCGGCTCGGCTTGTGGGTGAACAAGTTTCGCTGGTTTTGGTCTTGGGCGATAGCGGGGGATTATCTCAGCAGCCCTGAGTTTTCGCTTACCTAGCGACTGGTTTGGAATATGCTATATCTCAATGACAAGCCCTTCATATGAGGCTTGGCGCATTTGCCAGACTGCAATCAGTATGACCTTGGTTTAGAGGAAACAGCTGCGCATGCCTTCTATCATGTCCTCGTGTGCGCCCCCATGGGACTTTGTCGGTGAGTTGATAGCTCATACGTGTGTGACAATGTGTCGCCCCCACGGCTCGAATGGTGATTTGGACGACGCGGAATGAGGAAATGTGGCCAAATTCTTTGAGCATCAGTTTAGGATGAATATCAGAAATGATAGAAAGCGTTTGGTATCGACAGATTTTAGCGAAAGTTTGGTGACTGCAGCCAGCAAGGTTCGTGTGAACCAGGCTACCCTTGATTTTCTTTTTTAAGTCTCCCTAAGTCACATCGGGGCGGTATTGGGGTACATGTATGATTGAATGATGATGACGAGTTTTTGTGGTGTATGTGTAAGTTGTAACGAATGAATGGGTCTTGAATGGGATTAGCTAGGTATAAGATAGTGTAGTGATACTAGCAAATTAGTAAGCATAATTTGCATAAGCACAAGTGACCACTCATATAAGTGGTCACTGAGAATAACGAAGCAATAAAACGAGCTTAGCGGCTGATTAGTGCTAACTTCTACATCACAACAATGGCGTCGCCGATAGGATATCAATTGTCTCTGGAAGATCCAGATTTTGTTGATACATGGATTCATTGTTTCTCTGCCACTGCGAGAACAAAAAAGCTGAAAGACAACGAGGAAAAGGGAGGCGAAAATGAAATCACGGATTTATTTTTGGCTACAGCTGGATGCGAGGCGATAATGAAAGTCTCCACCATAGTATATCACACAAACTTGGAAGACCTGACTTTCGAAAAAATAAGTCAGATTATAAGAAGAAATATGAGACCCAAGAAAAGGCTGGTAGTGGCAGAAAGAACGAAATTCATGTCGATGAAACAAGAAATTGACGAACCAATTATAAAATATCTACACCGTCTACGAAATGCAAGTAGATATTGTGAATTTGAAAAACTTGGACAAGACGAACAGACTATTGAAGAAGACTTGATTCAATTAAGATTAATTGAAGGTATGTGCAATGCATCACACCGATATAAAATAATGGAACAATTACAAATAGGAAATATGTCTTTAAATACATGTATTGACTTTATACAGCAACAAGAACTAATACAGAAATACAACCATCATAAAAGTCAACCCAGCGAACAAATATTCGCTGATACGTACATGTTAAAGAAGATAAAAAAAGTCTTCGTATTGTGGACGTGAACACGAAATAAAAAAGGAAAAGTGTCCAGTATTTGGAAAAACTTGTAATAATTGCTTAAAAAAGAACCACTTTCAAATAGTGTGTAAATTAAAAAAGAAAAACGTTGAAAGAATTGAAGAAAACGACACCAATAGGGATGTTTTTACATTAAAAAATAAGAGTATAAAAAAAATTGAACATAAGAAAAAAGACAAAAAGGTCAAAATTAATAACTGCAATTTAGATATGCAAATGGGTACGGAGAATTAAGTAACACTCAAACTTTTGGGAACGCATTGGAAAGCCACCTTTACGAAAGAGCAGTTTACAACTCTGCCAATTTGATGGGTCGGTTATAAAAACATTAGGATACTTTGAAGGTTCCTTATAGTTAAAAGACAAATTTGAAGTAATACCTATAGTTGTTACAAGTTGCGAAAAGAACCACGGACTTATTAGAAACGACGTGCTTAACATAAGTTCTACCAAGTTAATTAATGAAATAAAAATGGAAAAATCTAGAAAGTTAAAAAAAACTATGAAGCAAGTTTAAAAGTAAAAGAAACTGTTCCCCCCTCTTATTATGAGGCACGAAAATTACCAGTACATTTATTGCTATTAGTAGTGACAAAACTACGTAAATTATTAGGACAAGACCATCTTGAACATGTACCGCCTGGAGTTAGCAAGTGGACATCACCCATTGTAGTGTTGAGGAAAACAGATGGTGATTTACGTATTTGTGGAGATTTCAAAATAGGAGTAAATCACAAGATATGCTCGGATTCATATCCCATACCCAATGTTGAACTTACATTACATGCACTGGCAGGAATGACCGTTTTTTCAAAAATAGATTTAAAAACGGCATACCACCAAATACCAATAGACGAGAACTTCAAAAAGTAACCACGATAAATACGCCAATAGGGTTACTAAGATGGAAAAGGATGCCATATGGAATAAAAACCGCAAGCGCCATATTTCAAAGGGCCATTGAACAGTTTTTAGGAAATGTACAAAATATGATTTGTTACCAAGACGACATATGCATAGGAGCTACCAATGAAAAGGAATTAAAAGAGAAAACTGACTTAATCTTGAATAGATTAAGAAATACTGGAATGACGATAAATGAGAAAAAATGCGTAAGCAATTCTAACAAAATATCTTTTTTAGGTTATTCCATTTCAAAAGAAGTATATCACCAGACCAAGCCTTGATAGAAAAAATTCTAAAAGTAGCTACACCTACAAATAAAAAAGAAATGGAGTCTTTTTTGGGATTGGTAAATTTTTATAGGCGATACTTACCAAAATACACGGACTTGACGGAACCGTTTGCAAATTTAAGAGAAAAAGAATGTGGAATTTATGTGGTCAGACGAACGGCAAAAAGCTTTTGAAAGATTAAAAGAAATTATGCCAAAGAAACCTGTAGTGAAAATGCTTGATCCAAAAAACGACATAACACTCAATACAGATGCAAGTGAAAATTCAAAATCGGGAATATTATCACAAGATGGACATCCGATAATATATTTGTCGAGAAAATTAACGAACACTGAATTCAATTACTCGAACATAGAGAAAGAAGCATTGGCTTTCGTGTGGACAACTACTAGAGCCCAACAATTTTAATTGGGAAAAAAATTCTGTTAAGAAGTGATCATAGACCATTAGAGTTTATATTTAACCCAAGGAAAGAATTACCCAAAGTCACGACATCAAGGATTCTACGATGGGCGATAAGATTGATGGCATTTGACATTGATATAGAGTATGTCAAAGGAAATTCAATTCGACATGTGGACTCACTATCAAGATTGAGGTTCTACAAGGAGTCAAACGATAAAACAGAGGAAGAATTTGAAGATTCATTCCTACATTTGATAGAGACTGATGTTTTGTCTTTAGATAGAATGGCTGCGGAAACGAGACATGATCCAGTGCTAAGTAGGATAGTATCGAGAATAAGAAAAAAATCGTGGAGAAATTGTTCTAGGGCGGAAAGACCCTATAAAGAAATAAGATACAAATTAACAATAGAACATGGAGTGATTTGTAATGGGGACCTGGTAGTTCCCCCAGAAACACAAAGAAAACCGATAATAGAAAGTGTACATGATGATATACACTGTGGAGTAGCGGCCACACAAAAAAGAATAAAATTAGAAGCTTGGTGGCCGGGATATTCAAGAGATGTCGAGGAATATGTAAAAAGGTGCAAAAAATGTAAAGAATGAAGAAACTTTACACAAACCAAATTATATTCGTGGCCCAAAGAAGTGGAGCCATGGAGTCGTATGCATATGGATCATGCATACATTAATGGAGTGGGACTCTTATTAATACTAGTAGACTCTTTTTCAGGTTGGCCTGAAATAATCCGGGTTACAAACAAGAAAAGTTCTACGATTAAGCAGATTCTAAGAGTCATATTTTCCAGAAATGGCGTACCAAAAACCTTGGCATCTGATAATGCACCAGAATTTTGTGATGAAGAACTTAATGTATGGTTAGAAAAAAATAGGGTGTAAACCATATAAGACTCCTCCATATGACTCTCAATCGAACGGATTAGCGGAAAGAATGGTGCAGGCCGTAAAAAAGGGGCTAAAAGCATGCTCTCAGCAAAAAGTTTTTCTACCGAGGCTGCTTTTAAGTTATCGTACGATACCACATGCGGAAAGCCTAGAAAGCCCATCAGCTTTAATGGAAAGACAGATTAGAGCTCCGCTAACGATGTCGTATTCTATAAATGAAAAAATGTGGTACAAAAAGAACAAAGATGCAGATCCAGAAAGGGCAGAATTTATCATGCAAAAAGGCCACAATACTGCTATAATAAATAGAGAAAACGGCAATAGTGTATTAGCCCATGCAGACCAAATAAGGACCCAGGGTGAAGAGGATGAGCAAAACGACGAAGAAATGTCTTCAATTCTGTCACAGGGAAAGAAATACGGGAGAGAGAGAGAAATAGAGCAAAGTGATGAAAATAACATGAGAAGGAGTAAAAGATCCACGAGAGGAATAAAACCCTTACGTTTCAGGGAGATGTAGTGATACTAGCAAATTAGTATGCATAATTTGCATAAGCACAAGTGAACACTCATATAAATGGTCACTGAGAATAATGAAGTAGTAAGACGAGTTTAGAGGCTGATTAGTACTAACTTCGATATCACAACAAATAGTGTCGACCGGCCTAAAACTCATTCGCCGTTTCGCCCTTGTGCCACAATTGCTGTATTTTATACGTAATTAATCTCGTGTACATAGAATATCTGGAAGTGGAAAGATTACAATCAACATGGCTGTCTGATTGTTTGGACATTTTTTAGTGCTTTGGATTTTTTAAATACTTTTGTGTTAAGTTATTTTCACTGTGGTCGCCTTATATATATATATATATATATTTTTTTTTTTCTGGTCGGACGTAAGTTTCACCAGACAATTGTTTTTGTTTTACACCGTGTTTTTTTTTTTTTTTTTTTTTTTTTTTTTTTGTATAGTTTATTTGAATTTAAAAAAAATGACGTTTAAATTGTCCAACATTTAATGTTTCTTTAAGTTAATTGTTTTTTAGCCTGTAGGTGAACCCTTATTTTTCCCGTTTCCTTTTTCGGCAGCCGTTTGCATTTTTGTTCTACCTGGTCGCACTTAAGTTTTACCAGACAACCTTTTTGTTTTACCTTTTGTTTATTGCATAGTTTATTTTATTTTACTTTATTAGAAGTAACTTTTAAAGAAATCACACTTTTTGACATTTAAGTTGACCAGGATTTAGTATTTTATTTCGTTTTTTTAGCCTGTAGCGAACATTTTTCGGTTTTATTTTTGGCATCGGCCGTCGTTTGTTTTTTTTCCTCTTCTGGTTGGACATAAGTTTTTATTTAATTTATAGTTTATTCCGTTTCTTATTTCCTTTTTGAACTTTGTGAACTTTAAGAGTACTTGTTGACCTTTTTGAATTTTTCTTGTCTTTAAATTTTATTTTTTCTCCTCGGTTTTCTCTATTGCTGATATTTTTTCTTCTTTTTTCTTTCCCCACCTTCTCTTCGCTTATATAATTACATCAAGGAAAATCAGCACCCTGCTTGAATTAGCTGTCCTTTTAAAAAACACATCCTAAATGGCCGACTCAATGCAGTCGGTCAAGAATCATTTGTTTAATCTCAAAACGGATTCACCCGACAAAAATAACATTAAGGAGTACTCGGTATTAAAATGACTCCAAAAGCCGATAATACGGAAGACAATAATGGCCAAGATATGACCAGTACCAAATCTAACGAGACCAATAATGATCAAAATAGTATTAAGGCAAAAAGTTAAGAATAGTATAAAATAAGTGACAATGCAGAGGCTGGGGAATCGCCTAGTTGTTAGAAGTCACCACCGAAATGCAATATCGATATAGTAGAGCTTCTGGAGGGTGCCAAGAATTAGGCTCACCTTGTAGCAGAAGGTAGACTCTTGGAAGCCCCCCCCCCAAGGACTAGAGAATATTGATAAGAGAATAGTGTCAGTCTTCGCAGTGGACAAGCGCTCGTGCAAAATTTGTTGCTCCACGAAAAACACAGTGATAAAATCACTGGAGTCCCTGGGAGTTTAGCCCCAAAGAATTGTTCATGCGGGACATATTGCTACCCACGCCAGAAAATTGTGTGAAAGCTTCGAGTTGGTATCTTATCCCAAAATATCTAATACTTATGAACAATTGTGAAGGTTGGCGACGAACCGTCTAACAAGTTATTCCATGTACCTACTCAGGTTATTGGAGAGAATCTGGCTGAGCTCCTTCCGCAGTACTGGGTACCACTTGAGCTGGCCTGACGGGGAAATGGAGTTTTAAATTAATGTTGGATAGGAAAGGCATCTACTCCATCCCCATCTGTCTAGAAGTAGGCGGCCTGAAATTGCCAGCCATTGTAATTGGCCGTAAACCAACAGATTAGAAGTGTGGAGAGGTTAATCGCTTCTCCTCTTCCAGCCCAGAGTAGATTGTTTCTGGAAGTCAGATCCCGGTTGACGAGGAGAATTACTTACGGAGTGTCTTAAATGTGTCGATATGTCGGTACAAACGAAATAAAGAAAACGAGTCTAGAAGAGGAACTTCATAACGCAAAAAGGATGCAACACAGCATTAATATGAAAGAATGGTAAAAATAAAATAATGTTGCCCATGTAGACCAGATAAGAGCTAGTGAAAATCACGAGGAAGTACAAAGCGGAACTAGTTTGAATGATTAGATGAAAAAAAAAGCAAGGCAGAAGAATCAATGGACGATCACAGTTCTTCGGAAGACTTGACGTATGAACCATGGGACACTGAGAATGAAAGAACAAGATCAAGCCCACTCTTCTCTGACGAGAAATATTCGTGAAACCACTGAGAGGGGGAGGGAATATAAGAGAGGCGTAGATTCAGGTAGATGTAAAGGGATTGGTTTAACTAATAGGTACTAGCATAAAGTGAGCTATAACTACAGCTCACAGGCAACTTAAATCATTGTACGTAGAACTTCTACGGCTAAGTTTGATCATCATAACAATAATCGTACAGTCAACCATGACAAGAGTTGTTGTGGGTTGACAACCATCAGACTACTTGGACCTATTGTGGGCATATGAATCATGAAGCTTCACTCTGAACGGCTAAAACTACCTCTTCCCAACACCATAGCCGTCTTGCGATAAACTATACATTCGCTCATTATTCTCATGGATATCGAAACTTTTCTGAGAAAAATACACCCACTTATGAAAATTACTAAATTTTCTTTACCTTCATCTGCCGTTAAAGCCTTTGATGATTAAAAAAAAAGATATTGTCAACTCAGCCATCACTTCGATGAATCCTGACATTCCCCAAGAAGTAGAGACCGACGCTTCCGATCATGCCATATCCGACCGCCTTATAGCGTTCTTCTTCAGAACATTGCCAAAATCTGATCAGAGACATTCAGCTCTCGAAAAGGAAGATTATGCCATAGTCAAGGCGCTAAAAACATGTCAAGATTTCTTAACTGGGCACTGCTTTAAATTAATCGCTGAACAAAAGTCAGTTTCTTTTATATTTAATCCCAAGATGTCAAGAAAAATTTAAAAAAATGAAAAGATTGCGAGATGGAAGATAGCGCTTTCCTGTTTTTTTGTTTGACGTTTTCTATCAGTCGGAAAAGAAAATGCAACGGCGGATGCGAAGTCAAGGATGTGTGTATCAATAAACAGCACCAAATATCTACATAAAATTCCTAACGATCTCTGTCATCTAGGAATCACGAAGATGATGTGTTATATAGGAATAAAGTGTCGCTGCCGACACTGTAGTTTGAACATAGATCACCTGAGAACAAACACAGGCGATCCCATTATTGAATTAAATAGAACACGTGACCATAGAGGAAACGCAAAAGTATAAAGTCGCGTGAAGTCTAACTGATCGCTATTTCTACTCTATCCTCTATACTATATGGATCACCATTTCTACTTTATCCTCTATGACTATACGATCACCATTTCTATTCTGTCCTCTTTTACTATACGGATCACCATTTCTATTCTATCCTCTATTACTACACAGATCACCATTTCTATTCTATCCTCCATTACTATACGGATCACCATTTCTACTCTATCCTCTATTTCTATACGAACCGGTATTCTCTACCCTATTCACTATATTATTTCTCTATTTGGAAGACTATACGGATTGCTGTTCGAAAGAGTAGTATTATCGAGCGAGTATTATTATTGCTAGTGTTGTTCGAAGGCACCTGACACCAGTATTGTTCAACGGCGTAGTAGTGTTGAACCTACGATTAAAAGTCTCTACTCCAACGAGCATTACGAAAATGACGACGAGCATACGTTGGTATTACAAAACTGGCAACGAATGTTCGTTGATATCACAAAAAGATGCATGTGTTTCAAAACCGGAATCTGGCTTTTTCATTTGAGTACGTGAAATGAATAACAAACGTTTGTCAGATTCACGCTCGAATAAAACCAAGGTTCTACAAACCTGAACCGGGAACCCTAGTAAAAGCTACACATCTATTTGAGATGTTGAGCGTTGACTTTCTTCCATCTAAATCTCGAAACAAATATCTACTAACTCTCGTTGACGAGTACTTACGATTCTCTTTTACTTTTCCCTCTACAAATTTAAGTGCAACAACAGTCATACACTGTCGTTGCTCACTGTTCTCAATATTCATAGCGCCAGCTAATATTTATACAAATCGCGGGACCCCTTTTAATCCGACCAACTAATGATTTGCATAAATAAGTCACGTCGTCTTAAGCCGAACTAGACTATGAGTTTTCATTACTGTATCTTTTTATAGAACTTCACTCTGTTCCTCTGTTTTAGTTTACCATCGTGGTTGTTTATTTTTATTTAATGGTTTAATCTTAGTTTTCCTCGGCTTTTATATTTATGTTTTGTACTATTACTACGGTTTCAATTACCAAATTTAAAGTGACTAAATTAGGGTCAATTTTATATATTATTTCAATATTATAGAGCTTTATTTTCAACGGTTTTCTTTTTGTCTTTTTTAATTCCTCTCCTGTCCAGTTTATAAATCGGCCAACAACAAATATTACCATGTGTACATTCTTTTAAGTTTCTGCCTACGGTTTAAAATCTCGTATTTTTCTCATTCTCAGCTATTCATTATGAATTTCTCAATGTTAAATTCTATTACTGAGTTCATTTCCTCGGTGTACCCATATATCTAAAAAGACAGAGAAACTAATAATTAAAATATGTAAAATCAGAATTCAAATTATGATTCCATAATGCAAACGTAAAGAGGTGAAAATGTGGAGTAGAGACATGGAAACATGTTTAAGAATTTGGGTTAGGTTAAGATTCGTGCCTGAAAAAACGAGACGAAAGTTTAAACTTCGCTGGAAGATGTTTATTTAATCGCTGCTGGTGCTATTCAATGGAAGGAAAATATTTGAATTAGAAAATTTTTATAAAATGTCACAATAAAATGTAATGTCGCGAGAAAATTGATCCTGCATTGCATAGACTCCCACAAAACTGCAACTGTTAGTCACTCAATAAGAATTGAACCCTTGATAGTAGCAATTGCCTGCAAGACTAAGATATTAACCAGGACAAGGATAATTTGGTCTTCTTATAAATTTCCTTTGTGTCATTGCAAGTGTATCAAATATCGTCAATACTGCCAGATCCTTCCCACAGTGCCACAGTGTGTTTTATGGATGTTACATCACTCGTGCACTACATGGTCCGTTAACACACGGCCCAATAAATAGGCCAGTCAGGTTATAATACAATAACCAAGCGAAAGAACGACAACATATATATATATATATATATATATATATATATATATATATATATATATATATATATATGAATAAATGTAATGAAGTTCTATACTGCGATAAAGTAAAAAAAAAATGGTGGAGCAATATAAAGACGGGCTATTAAAATTCGGTACGAAGGAGAAAAAATCTCGCATATCGAGTCACACACAAAGGACGTAAAAGAAAATGTTGTTGTTGTAAACCCTTTGTGTTACAATAAGAAGGTAACATCTGGATGTGGTGGTGGTGGGGGGGAATATAATCAACCAAAATTGAGTGAGAGAGATTTCAGTTATACAAAATACAGAAATTTTGCAGGGAAGTCATTTTTATTTTATCTTTTATATATTTCTACTCTCCCTCTGTCAATTTTCACACACACACACACTTTATATATATATATATATATATATATATATATATATATATATATATATATATATATAATCAGTGGAGACTCCGGGGGTTGGGTTTATCGGGCTATTTCAAGTATATCTATTTCAAAGCAACAAAAATCTTTCGTAGTGCGTCGTTCTCAATCTTGATTTCGACTGGATTCAAAATTAATTGTTTTAAATCCGTTCCTCAAAATATTAACCGAAATAAATTTCTTTGATATTGTTCATAATAAAGAAGAAAGAAATAAAAAAAAGAAAGGAAGTATACAACAAAAAAAAAAAAAAAAAATGAAATAAAATTAACGTGGCTAGTAGGGCTGCGTAGATCTGAGACTTATCGAAGCTGGAGACATAATTAATAGCCAATGTATTTCTTGCTTTAATTTTATACATAATCTTTTAAAACTTATTATTCTCAAATGTCCATTTTAAATAATTAATTCCGTAATGTATAAGGTTTTTTAGCGGAGTGCATCTTTTGCGAAAGGCTAAATTAAATTTAGCGAGTTTTAAATTCGGCGAAAATCAAAGAAAGCAGCAGCCTAAATTTGTCGACAGGATATACGGTAATAGTATCATTGAGCAATTTTGAGAGTTGATATATGGGTGTTCGTATCTGGGAAATGATAAGTCGAAATGGGTATCCGGGTTTGTGTACTTTAACATTTCCGTATGGGTACCCTGGTTGGTAATCTCCAATAATTTTATTGATTTTCCTACATCTGAATTCTTGGATGTTATGAGCGTGTTGACAGATTTTTTTTAGGTGACACTGGTGTTTTTACTTAATTATGTAAATTTAGACCGAACATCGACGAAGTGCTGTAATTTTTGATAATAATCCAATTTGTCCAAATTACGTAAGTATTGGATTTATCAGCTCTTCTGATGACAATATTAGGATTGTTTTTTAGTTCCTTGGCAGCGGTTTTGAGTTTTATTGTTGGAATTTTATTATAGCTATTTTGTTGGAGTAGGATCTTTCAGACATTCTCTCTTGAGAACATTTCTGAAGTTTCGATGGACTTTTATTAATTGGGATCCGGTTGGGATCATAACTGGTTGTATGATTTCGATTTCAGTCTTCTTTGTGAGGAGGTCAAATTTAGGCTTAAGATGTCAATTTGGTCCTAGATTTGGTATTTCCTTTAGTCATCTTTACTTGGAATAAATTGCAAAGCTTTTTTGTAATTATTTGCCTGTGTTTAACTTCATCATTATTAATATTTAGGTTGATACGGTATTGTGTTTCATTATATTCGCCTTCGGCAA
>OZ010576.1:136706029-136708529 GCA_963932145.1 Acanthosepion lycidas
CTTTTATATTATCTTCTTACTCTGTTCAGGACATTACGTTCTACCTGGATTCTATCGTCTTGGAAATTTATATATAAATACATACATACATACATACATACATACATACATATATATATATATATATATATATATATATATATATATATATATACACACACACACATATATATATATATATATATATATATATATATATATATATATATATATTTTACCACTGATATTATTAATATATTACTCCATATTTTAATACGTTGAGCTCTCTTCGGTATATTTCCAGTTGAACTATTATTCTAACCTATTCAGATTTACTCCAGATTATTCTTTGATAAGCATTCCTTACCATTCATTGCATATTTTCTCTGTCTACCTTACAAATAAAATTATTGACCTAATTAAAAGAATGAGATGGAAAACATGACCAAAAGCTAAATCATGAAACATATAAGCTGAAATCCCAGAAAACTCCACCTTGTGACAAGCTGCTTGAACCTCATTCTTAATTTAATTAGAAAGATTAAGTTCAGGAATTCTTCAAACTACTTCCGAGCTAAAATTAGTAAATATATTAAAAACATAAAAAAACTCCAAAAATTATGGATTAAGGCCGACAAATAGAAAAAAATATATCTCTAAAATTAAACTCTCTGAATATGACAAACCCATCACTGACAAAATTACTCGCTCATATAAGAAAGACAAAGACAATAGCACTTTATCCTCTATTAATGAAAACATCTCCAAATTTGCTACCAAATGTGAAGTTGCTGACAGAATGGGTAATTTTAATATGAAAAACGCATTTCAAAGATCATAAACCTAATTTTATCAATAGCTTGCAGTTCCATTAATTAATCCCTCAAAATCTGAGTTGTGAATAATTTCTAAAAGCATTCTTAATAAAATAACATTCCGTATCCTAGATAAATATTCAGTCAATCTTTGGAATGTCTCGGCAGAGACAATTAAATGGTTCCTAAAGATCCCCTATAAAAGGAAAGCTAATTTCATCCAATTAGACATCTTGGATTTCTACCCTTCCATTTCCATGGAACTATTAATTAATAGCTTTAATTTCGCTAAAAAGATATACTGAAATCACGGAAAATAATCTGGACATTGTTTTAACGTCAAGAAGATCAATACTTACATACAATGACGCTACTTGGGTGAAAAAGAATAATGAAAGTTTTGATGTACCTATGGGAGCATTCGACCCTGCCCAAATTGCAGATTTGGTGGTATATTAGACACATTAAGTAGAATAGTTAACCATAGTAAAGTTGGAATTTATAGAGATGATGGCTTAAACATTGTCCCTAATAGCAATGGTCCCTTGACTTCCAAATTGCATAAGAGGATTATTAGGGCCTTCAAATAACTAGTCCTTAAGATTTACATATCTTCCAACCCTAAAATAGTCAACTTTTTAGACATCAGCTTCAACCTCTCTAATGAGACTTTTAAGTACTCCCATAAAGTTAATCAGACACCCTTCTACATCAATGTCCACTCTAACCACCCGAAATCTGTAATAGATCACATCCCCCAAACCGTAAATACTAGAATGAGTCTTCTAGCTAGAAAATATTTAATGAAGTTTACATGCAACCTGGCTCTCAAAATAGTGGTTTTAAAGAAGAATTAAACTATCATGAAGTAATAATAGATCTAAAAATAGAAATAGAAAATTAATATGGTTTAACCCACCACATTGCAGGGTTATCAACATTGATATCGGAAGGTTATAGACAAACACTTTGATAGTAAACATCGACGATATAAATTTTTCAATAGGAAGATACTGAAAATTAGTTATTCATGTAAGTACTATTGAGAAAATTATATCTTCCAACAAATGTAAAATACTTAAGAACTTCCATAATAGTAAAACCCGAGCTAGGAGCCCCTCCTGCAATTGTAGAAGAGCTAATTGTCCAATCGGGGGAAAATATATGTATGAGAATGTAATATATGAAGCTACAATCTTCCCCGAAGTAAATATCAGCCAGAAAAAAAGATACGTAGGTAATTGGAAGCAGCGCCTGTACAAACACAGACGCTCTTTTAAATATCGATATGTAAAAAATCAAACTTCCTTATCCAAACACTACTGGGATCTGGAAGATAAATGACTAACCCCGCATTTCGAATAGAGATCCTTATCAAGAGCTAGAACCCTTAATAAATTCCGCGATCAGTGTGATCTATGCATTGAGGAAAAAATTATTATTAAAGATAAAAATCCTGATGAGTTGTGAATCTTCGTAGTGAAATCATTTCCAAATGTAGACATAAAAAACGCGGTAAACATAAACACGGTTTCATAACGTGTTGTTATCAATAACAGTTCGATCCTAACATCGGACATGACATTCAAATGGAATGACTTTTTATTAACTATATCTCATTGTCTGTGTTTATGTGGTGCTCAATATATTGTTAATCTATTAATTTGTTTTTAATTTTCTAGACAACTGATGAACAAAATCTGATA